>JALKBU010000279.1:0-51923 GCA_023091735.1 Trichomonas tenax
CAAGAAAGACTAAAAAGAATGAAAAAGATGTTGAAGGAGTAACGGAGGAAAAACCAGTTAAACCTAAACGTAAGTGTACAGAAAAACAATTAGCAGCACTTGCTGCAGGAAGACAGAAGAATCCGAGGTGGATAAGTAAGCGTATGAGAGAAGCAGAAGAAAGGGCTAAAGCCCTTGAGGGACAAAGTCCCGAAGAAAAGAAGAAGCAGGAAGAGAAGAAATCAGAATAACCACTAAAATTATTTTTCAAAATTTCTGACTTCATAAAATCCTTGCCCTTTAGGGCGTGGACGAAGCCCTTGCCGCTCTGCGGCTTAACCCCGTAGGGGTTTCGCTATCTTTTTCTAGTTAGTTTGTCATAAATTATTTTCAAAACTGAATACATTTTATAAAGTCATAATTTTTAAAATAAAATTAACGTTAGTTTTGGTAAGTAATTCAAAAATTTATTTTTTACATGGGGGGGACCTAACTTGTAAAACTAATTCTGTCGTAAATATATTTAAATAGATGTTCGGGGAAGCCACGGCGCAGTCGTGGATTACGCGAACATCTCATTACTAACTTATTTTCATAATTTATCGTATGATATCAATTTTATATTAAAATATCTCGATAAGATTACAGGTACACCTATCATTAAGGGGTCACGTACTATGTTAATTCAGGGTGAATTCGATAATAAACAGTTATTCTTTAAAGATTCATACACTGTTATATCGAAGCCGTTAAAAGACTTCCACGAATGCTTTAAACTTAAGACAGGACCAAAAGAAGTATTTCCATATCAGTAGTACACAAGTGAGCTGTTAAAGAATTCAAATAAAATCGTAGTCATCAATGACGCATTAAATTACGTCGAAGATAGAGAAACATTCATTAAAAACATTGATGATATTAAGGGATGTAGACTCAGTGATACAACATTTGATTTAGAAAGATATTCAACATATTATTGTGCTCAAGATGTAAGGATTTTACGTGAAGGATTCATGAAATTCAAAGATGATATATATAAAGAATTTGGTTTGAATGTTTTCGAATTCGTATCCATTTGTTCAGTAAGTAATAAATTATTTGAAAATAGAGTATATTACCCTAACGGTAATTTATTTGATCTCGCTAATAAACCACGTGAATTTATCAGTCGATGCATTCATGGAGGAAGATGTATATTATGCCTTAATGTTAAGCAGATTAATAACACTATTTACTTAATATCTGATTTCGATGCTGTTTCACTTTATCCTTCAGCAATTGCTAGACTGTATACGTTAGAAGGAATACCAAAAGTAATGAAAAAAGAAATGTTAAGCGCTGAATACTTAATTAATCATTTATTCGATGATGAACAGGTTGAGCCAACAACTGAAAAATTCATTTCGGGATTCTTTGCAGAAATAGAAATAACAGATATTGGAATTCCTCGAGAACTACCATTAATTGTTGTTGATCCTGAACTAAATCCTGAACTCAAAGTTCCAAGAAGTTCTAACACTTGCTGTCGAATGATGGTTGACCAAATATCACTTGTTGATCTTATCAAATATCAAGGACTTAAATACAACGTAATTAAAGGCTATTATTTCAGTGATAAAAGAGACTACAGAATACAACAGGAAATAAAGAAGTTGTTCGAGTTGAGATTGAGATATAAAAAGGAAGAAAACCCTTTACAAGAAATAATTAAATTGATTTTAAACAGTATTTACGGTAAAACAATATTGTCACCAATTGAAACAAAAATAAACTTCATTAATAATGTGGATGTAATGAGGTATATAAATAAGAATTATAATGAAATCATTAAATTTGAGGAATTGGAAGGATCTGATAAAATCATATTTAAGACTCAGAAAAGCATATGTCGACATTTCAATTTCTGGCTTTTAGGCGTTAATATATTATCAATGTCAAAACACATTATGAATGAAGTAATATGCACTGCCGAGGATTTAGGAATTAAGGTCTTTTATGAGGATACCGATTCGATTCATGTATTTGATAAAGAAATTCCAAGACTCGCAGAAGAGTTTAAGAAGAGATACGGAAGAGAATTAATTGGTAAGAACCTCGGTCAATTTCATTCAGACTTTGCAGAAATCACTGAAGACCATCAATCATTCGCTTATAAATCCATATTTTGTGGAAAGAAGACATACATCGATCAACTCACTAATGACTTAAACGAAATTGCCTTTCACTATAGAATGAAGGGAGTAAAGCAAGATGTAATTGCTATTACTGCTAATGAAATGTTTCCTGATGTTATTCCTGTAAAATTTGACGAGGAATTAAAACTACATGTTCCAATTGGAACTTGTGTTAAAGATAGTGAATTTTCAATTATGAAATTATATGAGACACTATATGAAGGAGAAGAAATAGCATTTGATTTATGTAGAAGTAGCAAGCCCTGTTTTGACAAAAAATTCAATTTCACCGTTGAGACAAAGCAATCTTTCATCAGAAAATTGAAGTTCTGAGATCTTTTTGATATATTCCTTCAACCGTTAAATTAATAGGTGATTTTAATTTAATGAGTACACTGAATGAATCCACTAATGTAAAACTTAGATTTAGGAGATCAAATGAATTTATTTTTACATAATTACCGGGGTCTTTGAATAATAAAGGTAAATTAGGAATGAACATCCCGATAATGTTATAACATATGGAAACATACTCGAGATTAAAAGATGTATTAATTCCTACGACATTTGATATTTTTGATCGAATGAATAAATTATTTCCATAATTAAGATAAGGAACGGATGATGATGTATATTTTTTAGTCATTGACTTTAAAGGGAAGTTTTCGAAGTATAATCCCATTAATAACTTGACTCTATGGCTGGCATCAATGATTTCAAAATCATTTTGAGATGAAAATGTAAGTGTCGACACTTCATTTAATGTAACAATAACAACCCCAGCAAATAACATATTCAATTCTTCCGCTAATGTTTCTATTTCATAACATGTCTTTTCTTTAAATCTGAATGTGTGGATGATTTCATTTATTTTTATTTTCATAAAGTCTGTCTCGTCTGTAATAATAAATGATGTAATGGTTGAAAAATTTTTTATTCTAAACATTAATTGTTCAGTTGTTGATATAGGTGTTCCTGAAAATTTGAGTGTGCCGTAATCACTGGGATCTCTGGATTTCAAATAATACAACATTTTTTTATTAATATTAAAAATGTCAATTTTATATTTTTTTAAAAAAATAATAAATGAACGATAAACCATATAAAACAGAATACGTGTATACAAAGGCGCCCAAAATTAAAGATTCACGTTATATTTATGAATTTCCGAAACACTGGTTCGAGAATCCAGGAAAGAAAGCAATCGAAGTCAGAAGTGTAAAATTCATTCCTGCAGAGCGTTCACTAATTTTATTTAACTTTTCAGTTGTTAAAGGTAATGAAAAATTCAGACCGCTAATTAATGTTAGCCTATCCGAGGGTGATTCTATGAATAAGTTTAATGAAATACTCAAACATGACTTACTATATCTCCACTCGACGAAATCATCAACTATTGAACCGTTTGAGTATCAGATAGGGTATAATCAATCCGATAATACATTTCAATTTATTATTACTAGCAATAATAACATTTATTTCGAATTTGTTAATACAGAGAAATTTGCGAGTGAAGATTTAAGGAGGATTTTAGGAATTGATGACGACTCAATTTTTCAGAATATGGGAAGGTATTGTGCTGGATCTATTACTAAAGATGAACTGCTTCGATGGATTCCCTCGAATGTTGAGTTAGGTTTTGACTCATTAGGTCACATCATTAAAATTAAATTCAAAAATGTATGGAACCGTGGAGCTGTTGCTGTTAAGTCTTCACTATCAAATATAGGTGATGAATCATTCTTTTGCATCGCTAATGAGTCATTAGCGCCTACTAAATATTATCATGTCAATGGTTTCAATTCAACATTTGATATTACACTTTACAGTCTCACTGGTGGTGAAAGAGTGATTTTACCGAATGATGGAAGAGATGTTGTCATTGTTGAATTAATTTTAATTGCTTATTAAATGATGAATTTAATATTTGATGACGGAGACGGTCTTGTTGTCATTGATAATATCAGAAAGTGTGAAAATATTTTAAATCGCATGAATGAAATCAAGGCAAAATATTTTAATTCCGAAGATATAAAAATAATGCTGACATTTTCAGATAATAATAAATATTATCAAATAATTATATCAAAGAATACAAATGATAAAAATATATGATAAAAATATTTTTACGTGATATAAATGAAATTGTCGAGTAAGATATTACTAATAGTTAGTATATATTTAATTTCTCATGAATTGAGAAAATGGTATGAGGTCATGCATGAATTCGTTGATGAAGAAGAGGAAGACATACCAGAAAGTGTAAGACATGTTTATATTTAAATTCTTAATACAGGATATGT
This sequence comes from Trichomonas tenax, assembly GCA_023091735.1. Classification (NCBI taxonomy): domain Eukaryota; phylum Parabasalia; order Trichomonadida; family Trichomonadidae; genus Trichomonas; species Trichomonas tenax. The sequence goes on from JALKBU010000279.1 coordinate 4,457, forward strand.
AAACATACGATATGCACCTTCTTCGCCTAATGGATGGAGTTTAGTACCGACTGGTTCATCAACTTTTCGTGAAGTTGTTAATTCCTGAGGGAAGTTGTTCGAATATGAATTTTGAGGTGATGGCTTCTCATTTGGTTTCGCATATGCTCTTTGTCCTCTGACATAATATAAATTTGTGCCAAAACTTCCATCATTGACGTATATTTTTGGATCAGGACCTTTAGGTATATTTCTTCCTCTCTTTCTTGCTTTCATGTTTATATTTTCAGCATTCCTGATTGTAACTCCTTTATCATCATGACTTAATATATTTATTGGGTTCACCTGCTGAACAGAATCTTCTAATACTGGGGTTTCACTCATTTTTTATTGAAATAAAAGTTTTTTATTATAAAGTAAATGAGAAGTCAAAGTATTTTTGCTGGAGCTGTTAATGTTCCCATCGAGCCAACAAGTAATGTTGATTCAAGGACAACAAATAATATTATCATTAAAAACTATAGCTCTGATAAATTAAGTAATGAAATGGAACTGAAAGACATAAAAGAAGCAACAGCTGCTGATTCCGTGAGAGTTGAGTACGCCCCAAAGTGGCTCAGGCTCGAAGAGCCATACCCACCTCCACCAGTCCCAATTATAACGAGAGAAGCAGAATGGGCTCAAAGAGCCCTTGAGGCACAAAGTGCCGAAGTGAATCCTTATCATAGCACGAGGATGAATTATAAATCAGTTGATGAATTCCTCCTTTCATTATATCAGAATATACTGCTAGACCAACATAAGAAATTAATATACAATTTAGTTTCACACGATCAAATTCTATTACCGAAAGAAGATCTTGAAACACTTATTGCATTAAAAACAGGTCATAAAGTCATTATTGATTTATTAGATCTTGAAACTTCATGCTGCCTTAAATATTCGCCATTTCTGAAAATATCGCAGATAAGAGTGATTGAACAAGAAGGAACGAGTGGAGTTGATTTTAAATATAAATATTTGAATGATTACATGGATATAATCACTAAATATAAAATTTGTTTGAAGTACGTCCTTGTGAACTAAAAATAAATTTATTTTTATTCAGCTTCGGCGGCTAAGTTGTAATCATCAATTCTAATATCTGGTGGTCCATTTGGTCTTGCTTGAATTGCAAAGCAGCAATGTCTCAAGAATCCAATTTGTGGCTTTTCCTTAAATGGTGTGTCATCCTGCGATGTTGTAACAGTTAATTTATATGTAATCGGTGAATTTGATGCTTGACCCTGTTGGAATGTAAAGTCCGTTTCTGTTGGAAATCCCATTAAGAAATGAGTGGTATCATTGCTGACATAACCATTGTCTTCGTTCGCTAAAGTCGTTAATGACTTCATAACATCAACATTAAAGCCAATCATATCATTATTAGTATTGCATGCATTAGATACGATTTCATAATATGCTGGACTATTTGTAGATTCAGATTCTGATGGAATTGTACCGTAAGCTCCCATGAATATTTGAACATCATTAAATAAAGGATTCTCGAAATTCGTTAAGTATTCGGGTGTCTTTTGGAATAAGAACCAGATCGAATTAACATTAATGGGTGTATATTCTCTTGTAAATGTACATTTAGCATTTGATTTATTAGAAATTGTTCCATCCATGGGCATCCAATCCATCAACTTGATTGGGAAACATAAAGCCTGATTTGTGTAATGCTCAACAAGTTCAGAATAAACGTTAGGATCTAATGAGAAGTTCTTGCCTAAAACGGCGCAATCTGTAAATTGTGCCTTAACTTTTGTTAGCTTTTGCACTCCAGTTGTTATTGTAATTGCTTTTATCGATGAATCCTGGGTAACTGATGTAATCATTGTGAACTCCTGAGACCATGGAACGAAGTGATTCGTAAGTTTTGGATATTCAACTACTTTTGCAACATTGTTAGGTGTGATTAAACAATCCTCGACAGAAAGAGGACATACCTGCAAGGCATCACTTGTGAACTTCACTTTAATCTGAATATTACCTGCAAAGTCAGGAATAAATCTTATCGCTTCGAATGGTAAGAATTTTCTAACAGGAAGCTTTAAAGGAATTTCAACATTGATTTCAGAATTAGCAGATTTACCTCCACAATCTACAACCTGACCAGATCTGACAGTATTAACTCTCTTCCATACGTCCGCATGTCTTGTTTTACTGAACACATCAACCTTTTTAACAGTTTCAGTTGTTCCACAATTTGAAATCACACATGCTTCAAATATTGCATTATCAGTGGAATATAAAGATCTACCATTAGCGAGAATTTGATAAGATCCTGCAAAATATACTGTATCATCACATCCGAGCCATAAAGCAGGATTATTAGTATTTGGAATAGCTGAAGCAGCAACTGCTTTAGAAAGTTTATAAGTACTTTTATAAGTAAATAGTAAATTAATATTGTATAAATCAATCATATTTTCACCCTTAGGGCTAATATTAAATGTTGTATAAGAGTTATCATTTATATCCTTCGGTGATGCTGGATCTTTTGACGGAACATATCTTCTATTAGTATCATCTACCTGAATGGCATTATCTATGATATCAAAGTAACTTCTGATTTGATGATAATGCTCTGCTGGTGTAAATTCATTTAATTGCTTGTTCTCCATTTATTAAGGAATAAAAAATAATATTTAATGTAAAACTCTAACTCTTCTTCTTGATGGATTTCTTGGAGTAGCATTTAATTTTTCCTGTATGTTTGCATTTGGTGGGGTCTTCTCTACTTTTTCAGCTATGTTAGAAACGAATTGTTTGTTCTCTTCTGTTTCCTTTTGACGCTCAACAGAATTGTTATTCATGTCTTTTGATTCAGTACTTCGTTCAAGTACTTCAAGCATTTTTTCGAGAAGCATCTTATTCGTCACTGATTCATAGACAGGAACAGTTGCGGGTTCATTCTTTACTTCATTATTTATTTCAGTCTTCGTTTCATTCTTTACTTCATTCTTATCTTCAGTAGTTGTTGTAGGTAATGGAACTTTTCGTTTTCTAGCCTGAATGTTTCCGTTTTTGTCTTTCATGACATAATATAATGGATGTTCGATTCCTTTTGTGTCATTAATAATTATCGAGTTTCTTTCAGATCGACTCAAGCTCATATTTAATCTGAGTTAAAAAATAATATTTTTAATTTTTTATCCCATAATAAATCATGGATTGCGAACAATCCCGGGCACAGAGTGCCTTGACAGATATCGAAGCTCTTAAATTATCTTTGAAGGAAGAAATATTAAATGAACTCAAGGCAACACAGAAACCAAAGAAGAATAAAAAGTCTGAAGAAAAGACAGATGTAGGATTCGCTCCTTCAGAACGGGCTAAAGCCCTTGAGGCACAAAGTGCCGAAGAGAAACAAGTTAAGCCTAAACGTAAATGCAGTGAAAAGCAGTTAGCAGCTCTTGCAGCAAGCAGGCAGAAGAATCTGCGATGGATTGCAAAAAGAATGAAGGAAGAAGAAGCAAAGAAGAAGGAAGAACAGAAGAAGACTGAATAAAACATTTTCATATTATTTTTGTCATAGGTGGGAAAAATAAATTATAATTACTTATTGAATTCATCGATATAACTCTGTAAACATGAATAAAACGAGCAATAAGGATTAAATGGTTTTATATAATGACCAGCTCCATCATCTCCGAATAAACGATACTGGTTATGAATATCAAGTTCTAATATCGTCACTTTATTCATATATACGTTAATGTTATATATCCTCTGTTAATTCACACTGTAGAAATAATTTTTAGTATAAAATGTAAATCTAGTTCCTCTCATTACTGTTGACCCATAAGCGATAAATTTTACGTCATATGGCAATGTTATATATTCTGGTTCATTGTCTCGTTTGCTATAATTTGTGTTTCTTAGCTTTGCATCGTTAATGAATAACTTCTGTAAACGTTCGGGGAATGTTTTATAATAAATGTACTGACTCATTGTTTACCTAGAAATTAAAAAATTAAATTTTTCAAAAACTGATTAGATTTTATAAAGTCATTAGTTTTAAAAATTATTATAACATTCATTTTAACATTGACGTGTAAAGTTATTTTAACATGAGTTTGTCGTGTAAAAGGTGTCACTTTTAGAAATTTGCAATAGCTCGACGAAGTCGTGCTAGTGCGAATTTCTACTTACTAACTCTTTCCCGAAAATATTTTTTGCCTAACAATGACAAAATAAATTATATCATATATTTAAAAATTAACGCTGATTTTGAAATTTATGAAAATTTAATTCTCTATAGAGGAGAGTGGGCTCTTTTTAAGAGCTTAACATTTTATAAAGTCATAAGATTTAAAATTAATAATAACGTTTGTTTTGAAATTAATGAAAATTTTAATCATTACATGGGGGGACCAATTATGCACCACTGACTCTGACAAGGTCTGATGTAAGTAGTGATTACATCATCTAACATTTTGCAATGTGACGACGCAGTCGACACAGTGCGAAATGTTAATTACTAACTAGGTTATCGCATATTTTTAGGGAAAAAAGCGAAATACTGTTGTGATTGTAAGCGTTTTTCGATAATTAAGCGGTAAGAATATGCAGGTATTGTTGATATATGGATAAGCTAGAGCTTTCTGGTATTATTTCTGCATATTTTTGTAATGGTTTGGAGATCTTTTCTCACTTTGCGCACTATGCTGATTATGCGTTCGATGTCGGCCTCAGATGAGCAAATCGAGTGAAACCTTAGTGCAATTTCTTTGAGAGAAGATAGAGATTTGGTTGCTGTCCTCCAGACCCTTCCATCTCTAAACTTCAAGTCCTCAATGTTCGAAAATAGACTTTCGTTTTGATGGATAAAATCAGGGAAAGCCTTTGCATAATCTTTTATGAGTCTTTGCTAGTTCAACATCCTATTGGTGTGTGATTCTGCTTCAGCTAGGCGCTTCAGCATTAAGATCATAAATTCATAAAATGACATTGACTCAACATCTTCCAATGACATAATGCACCATTTTCCAAGATTTAAACCGAGTAAATTTCTGGTTTCTGGAGCAGTATCATCATCTTCTAAAGTCATGAGAGAACCTTCCTCTTCTTTTTGCTCAGGATATTCCTCATTAAGTGTTGAAGCATGAGCACCTTGAGAATCAAAATCACACCAAGTCAAAACAGGATTTGTTACAGCTGCAGGTTCACGGAGGCACTTGCCCTTCTCTGTCATTATTATAGAAGGCTCGGGACCATGTAGTTAAGCCGAAGGCAAATTTCATTAAAGCGAAATTACCTTCAGTGTTGAAAACATGTAGAATCTCAGATAATAAGCCTTGTACAATACTCATATTCGAGTGAGTCAAGTTGCCATTATCTTTAATTGCAGTGAGAATGCTTAACAATTCTCTGCAGCGAGGGTAAACTTCGCAGAAGAGACCTTTTGAGCTTTCTACATAAGAAACAAATCTCTTCAGGGGCTCGAAAATTAATTCGAGCTTTTTGAACCTCGTAGGGAAGCCGTTGGAAAAATCAATACATGCATTAATCAACGTGCTAACAACATAGCATCGTTCAGTTTTGATCCAAAAAGATAACTAAATATTTGATCATGCTATTCAATGAAATTTCATTTTTCGTAGAATTAGTCATAAAAACCTACAATATATCATTTTTTTGTAAAACTCGAAAATAATAAATAGGGAATATAACTATTCAATATTTAATATTAATAAATATAAAAAAAGTTCTCAATAGTTAACAGTAGTTGTCTAAGAAATTCATAGCTCAATACAAAACATAAACATATTGTTAATGCTTGGTTCGGGAAATGTGATATTTTTATTGAAAATTAAAAACGATGAAATAGTCAAGAATATATATTGCAACTTTTTAAAGGATTTCTAATGGTTTGAATTTGCTTATATCAAAAAAAATATAGAATCAAAACGATAGGTTTAACATTCCCATCTTTTTAATTAATTTATCAATTTATGATCATCTACCATACACGTGATAGCTGCACACAGTATCAAAGATGGACAAAAAGCAAAATATTTTTGTGAATCGAAATTATTTCGGCAACAAAACATAGATCCTTCGCTTCTTTAGCAGAGGTTGCCTAAGCTTCATGTTTTACTAAGGATTCACTTGCTAAAGAAGCGAGAAATCTCTGTTTGCATCGAAATAATTTTGATGCATAGTTTTCTTCTTAAAAGTGCTTTTTGTTCAGCTTTACTGCTGCGCGCAGCCACGGAGTATGGTGTAGTTGCACACAGCAACAAAAATAGACAAATGGCATGCTTTTAAATTCAAATTTAAATACTCACCCCTCTAGTTTCTAATATGATGCATATGCTTTTATTTGGCAAATATTATTTTACTTGACAAAATGAATGTATTGGATTATGTATATGAAAAAATACCAATCAAGTCCAAATAGAGCGGGATATTATAACTCTATTCTTCAAATACTTGAAAATAATCAATTATTATAGTCCACCTTGAAATATATTTATGTTAAGAAATATAACTAACAATATTTTAATCTATTTCATTACAAAGCTTGCAAGTGGTTTGACTGTAACAGTTGGGTGATTAATATAATAAGTCAATTGATTTCCTTTTCCTTTCAAGAATGTTTCGCCGCGCTTCACAAAATCGTAGTTGAATCCTTTCATTATGCTGTACGTGTCTTGAGAAATATGGACTTTGTTGACTTCGCACGTTGATTGGAGTCTTGCCGCAACGTTAATTAAATCTCCGATGATATCGAAAGCAGGTTTCTCTGTTCCCAAAACGCCAGCAATAACAGGGCCGCCTGTGTTGATGCCAACTCTGATCTGAAGGTTTGCAGAGAGTTTAGTGTTAATTTCGTCAAGTATATCAACACATTCTAATCCGAAGAGGATTGTCTGCTCTGCATGTTGTTCTGGAGGAACATCTGTATGGAATAAACCTGCAGCAGCCATATAAATGTCGCCAATGAGTTTAATCTTTTGGACCATGTTATATCTGGAAGCAATCTCATCGATGTACGCGAAATACATTGACAAGTTCGCCATTATATCTTGAGGATTGAGACTTGCAGCGTAATCACTGAATTTGCTGATATCGATAAATACAATTGTCGCCGATGGAACAACGAAAGAAATGTCTTTTTCGCCTCTGTTGAGTTGTAAAACAATATCACGTGGAAGAATCTGGTAAAGCAACTTCTCTGACTTCGCTTTCGCTTCTTCTGCTTGTTGCTTTTGTTTGACGAGGTTTGCTTGATCTCTGAGGAATATCGCAAATGAATGAACTTCAGCATCATTATCTTTCTTCATTCCAATGATTGTGACGTGAACTGGAATTTCTTTGTTTCCATCATTGACCACTGTGAAATCATTTTCGTAGAAAGATGAACTTTGTCCATTCTTCATTTGATCCATTTTGCTGGAAACTTTTGGCATATCTTCAGAAGTGAAGAAAAAGCAAATGTTTTGACCGAGAATTTGATCATTTTGGAATCCAATCAAAGCGTTTGTTGCGTTATTTGCAACATCAACAATACCATTAACATTAGTTAAGAAAATTGCATCATTTGCGTTCTTTATGATTGATCCTTCGATTGTCAAATTATTGTTATTCACTTCAGCGCTGTTCTTGAGGAACATTCTATCGAATGTTTTGTCATTAATCAACATGTATGGAGAGAATCTCTTCACTAAGAACAAAACAGCTTGATATGTGCTGACCCTGTTCTTGTAATATATGACGACAACGAAAATGAAGGCAATAATGATGACAATGGCGGCAAATAACAAAAGTGTTAATCTTGTCCTGAGATTTGTTGATTCTTGAAGTCCGAGATTTGAAAGTTTGTTTGCTACTTTCATTAATCTTCCAAATAATCTGTGATCAGTGATATAAATTGCGTTTGCAACAATTTCCGGAGGAATCTTTGATGCCGGATTTTGTGTTAATTGAATGATTGATTTAACATAGCTTTCATAAACTGCGATTTGCTGATGAATGCTTGCGTTTGAATAGAATCCGCTCATGTTGATAACGGTGTCGCCTGTTATTCTGCTATCGATGATATTCATCTGATCAAGTTCTTTATCAAATCCTTGGCAAGGACTCGAATCTTGTGCTCCATCAATCAAGTTTTTGTCTGCAGTGATTAGTCCGTTCAAAACTAATGATGCGAGCTGTGAAATTGTTCTGAACCCTGAGAATTTATAAAGAGCTCTGTAAGGATGAACAGCGACAACAATCATAATTGTGTTCAAACTTTCAGCTGAAAGACTTAATCTCAATGATGCATATTTGTTCCATCGGTTCAATTTGATGACATTTTCATTCGATTGGACAACAAAATAACACTCTAAATATGAAATGACTAAGAACAAAAGTGTTAAAACACACAAAACAAACATCAGATAAATTGATGTTTGTGATGATCCATGAGTGTCTGGAACGCGAACATCATCTGAAATATGACTCATTATTATGAAATTTTTTGCTTCTTGTTTATCGCGTGTATCAAAGCTGTGGACCATGTTAATCAGTTGATTCATTGAGCGAATAATCATGTAATGGACAATGAGAACAGGAATGAAAACGACAACGAAAGTAACACATGGAACAATGAATGATAATTTTCTGAAAACTTTTTCAAGATCTTTTCCGCTTTGATGTTGATGTTCAGATATATTGCTGAAGATTTGTTCAGCTCCGAAGTAATATGGTTTAAAGTTTCTTGTTATTTCACATGTTGCAGTATCTTGAAGTGAATTCATAACATGCGGTCTTCCTGCCAAATTTCTTTGATTCAACAAAATCTGCGAAAATATAGTTGAAAATGAAGTTTGTAATTTTGAATGGTTTTCTGCTGAATAACAAACGTCCATTAAATAGTTGAGATCATAAATAGCCGAAACAATTTTTCTAATATTCTTTTCACGTTTAATAACATGATCAGATATCAATCTCATGAACTTTTCGAAGCTTCTTCCCGACTCTGTTGTGAAATTCACAATTTGCGGCAACATGTTGGAATATTTCGATATATAAGGACTATCATCACTTTGTTCCAATGTTTTAACAATGCTCGTGTAGTTCTGCAATAATCCGATTTCACGTGAGAATTCCATGATCAAGTTAACATTCGCTAAAGCGCTGTAGAAACGTGATAAACTTAACGCATCGAGTCTTTCAAGCCACTGAACTTGAATTCCGATTTGACTCAAAGAATAAATCATTCCTGCAATAAAAACAACCAAAATATAAACAGTCATCAACAATGCAACAATTTTCACTGATTTGATTGTTCCCGGGATTTTGTTTTCTATAGATCTATGCAAAGCAAGTCTTACTCTTGCCAATTTAATCAAATCTTTGCCCAAGAAGTCTTCGAGATCGGCATCGAGTGTTGAATGAGAACTGTCTGTATTTGCGTCTTTTGTTGATTCCTTTGATTGATTTAGATCGATAGTAACCATGTTTTTAATGATTGTGCCTTTGAAATCAACAATTCTCTTCTTAAGGTAATAAGGAAATGCGGCAATCATTGATGTGAAACAATAATCAACTTTAAATGTTGCTCCAAGCTCTATCTCCGTCTGTCTGTGCTTGATTTTAATAGATTCTGGAAAATCACATTCGGCCTCTATTAAATATCTTGTGTATTCTTCACAGAACTTTGGATTATTCGGAGAATTTTCAAGCGCTTCTTTCCAAATCGCGCGCGCTCTTTGTGCCTTCTGTGAGAGTGCTTCGAAGTATTCAGGCTTAAGTTTGTTGTTTTCTATGGCTACTTTAGACATATATTCAACCTGGCGACTCATTGTTCGCAATTCGATTAATTTGATTTTCGTTTGTGCAGAAATCGAAGCAACGCGCAACGATTTGAGGATTTCTATCTGGAAAAGTAAAAATTTCGTCGAATAATGAAGTGATCTTCGTCCATAGAGCATTTTTTGAAGACGATTTTGAATATTCGTTTCTTTTGGAAAGAAAGTGACGATTTGGAGAACGGTCGCCAGCGTTAACTCGTCCTCGAGATTCTCAATAATATAGTTTGCAAGCGAAAGATTGTAAAATGCCGGACAATAATTTTGAAATGCGATTCTGAAGTAAAGTGATGCTTTAACATAATCATCGTCCAGTCCAAGAGACTCATAATAAGCAAACGCTTGTTCCTCGGAATCGAATTCTTTGTCCATTAAGTTTTTTATCTGTTTTATGCGTAACATGAAAAACAAGAATCCGAAAGCAGTTCCAACACCGTAAAACACCAAAATTACGATAATTGGAACATATTCACTGATATTTGGAGCAAAATGACAAATTATTGACAAAATATTTCCTGTTATTGTTCCAACAATCCGTCCCGAGGACAATGATAGTGTTAAAATGTGTGTATAAGGTATAGTTATCGCCATGTTATACATCTGATAGCCAAAAATCAATATCGCAAGCACACAAATTGCAATTTTCGACCATTCTTCGAAAAGTGATATTACAAAGTATGGAGGTATCGTGGAGAAGAGGACTGCAATCGTGATAAGAACTGTCGTTGAATCAAAGTTTGTTAAAAGCTTTGATTCAATACAAATTGATCTTGTCGCGAAATTTTGGTAAATGATGAAAGAAATCAACTGATATGCAAGAATGATGATGAATAATATGAATGAAATGATGATTTGAATATCAGAATTGCCTTTTGCAATGGCTGTGAAAAGTTCTCCTGCACCTACGATACAAGGAACAATTGTACCAACAAGTATAGTGCTGTAGTAAAGTATTATCATGTAGTTTAACGACTTAATAAACTTCCTTCGCATGTTATAATAAATAATTTCGTAAATTTCGCATATAAGTGTAAGAAGACTGAGTAAAAAGATAACAATCGACATAGTCAAGTAATATTGAGGCTTAGAAGGCTGAGGAATGAAGAAAACAATAGTGCGGATCACGTTCATCATGTTAGAATGGTTTTCATTCATCCAAAACTTACTCCATGGCCATAGCGAGGCAACGAGGACCTGAATGAAGAAGAAACTCATGAAAGGAAGGAAAACAATCTGTGGGTAACGAACTTGCTGAAAGCACCACGAGAACAAAGGAAATTGGTTCTCAACGAGACTCTTTTGGGTCTTGACAACAATTCCGTCATTGGATTCTATGCTTTCAGTACTTCTGTCCTGCATTTATCAAAATGTAAAGATAACAATGTAAAGATAAGATAAATAAAAATAGATATCTTTGACATATTATTGCATATATTTATAATAAAAAATGATTAACCAAATTAAATCATAAATATAACCATGGTATCTTATGGAAAGCCTATAAATGAGTTTAAAAAGTTAAATAATTTTGAATGGGAAATTTTTGAAAGAATCAATACTGTTTTGAAAAATATTCAGTTTAGAAATACAATTTATGCATTAAATGTTAGTATGATAAAAAATATTCTTTATGACTTTTCATAATTTTATTAAAAGTTTAAAATTTAAATCATCAAAACGAATATATGATATTATTTTTTTGAATAACATTATTGAATTTTTGTGAAAATATTCATAACTTTTCAATGTGTATTTACGGCTAAAAACGGAAGTTCGTAAATTTTTCAAAATAATTATTTTGAGTTTTTCCCCTTTTCAACCGGTTGATAGAATTTTACATTTTGGATTCTATGCACGATGCTGGTGGATCATGCTGTGTCACTCTCAGATCTTCCTGATAATTTCAAATCTTCAACAATAAAATTTACTTTTTGTGACTTAATTTCCTCAAAATATTGATATCACAAATATCTAATACAGTGATATATGATCCAAAAATGATGCTTTAGAATTCAGACTTGTTGAAATTTTGGAATGACACTCACCTCTAAGCAGAGTTAACGTGTTTTGAAAATTCGTGTACCATTTTGTGCGTGGATTGAAAAATTGATTGGTTTACAGGAATTTATAGCTTACACACTCAGAAATTTGAAGAGATTACATTTTTTGAAAGGCTTTGGTCGCTAAAAAAATCATGCAATCTTATAACAAAGGCTACATCATCTAACGATCACCGAGCATTAACGATTGGTTGCCTCAACTAGTTAAGTGCGACTTCATTGACTTATGATCATTAGATGATTCATTCATTTAATGAATCATTTAATTCATTCATTTAATTCGCTGCAACGTTATTAATTTCTTATCATTAGATACTGTATCTAGTTCGCTGCAAACATTGTCACCTACCGAAAGTTGTCATGAAAAAGTGATACAAAAAGTGATATTATCTGACATGTAAAGTTATCAGAATCTCTGGTTTTATATGTCAAAATATTAACATTTTTTGACATTTAAAGTCCTATAATCATTCAAATTATCTATTAGTTTTTATTCAAAATCGCGTCTGACGGGAAGAACTGGGGACTACATTGACACAAGTACCACGCATGTTAGTACCTAAACTTACAGATCTTCCTTTCATACGCCATCATTAAGAAATCAAAGATTTCTACTTCAGAATGCCTCTGAAGAGCAAAATTAAATGCTTGATTGGGACTTGTAGCCAAGGTGCTAGCAATTTGGTCCACAGTTCTTCCTTTCAGAAGCATTCTGTAAAGTAAAACACTGATTATTTCGAAGATCGTGTCTGAAAGGAAGAACTGTGGACTGGATTGCTAGCATTTTGGCTACCAGTGCCAATGAAGCACTTAATTTTTCTTTTCAAAGTAAATTTCAACAAATATAGGATATTATTCTTCCAATAATCATTTATAATTTCATGCCACGTAAATATTTATTTGTTAAATATTCATTTTTACATGTCAGATGATATCACTTTTTTATCACTTTTTCGTGACAACAATTCAAATTGAATGAGCACGAAATGACATTGAATTATTGATGAAATTTTCAAATGATTAATCTTTTTGCTGTTTCACCCGTAATCTCATAACAGATGTTCCTATATACATGAATATAAAGAGTTTTGCAGCTGTCATGCTGGAATATCTTTAGTGGGTTGGCAAAATGTTTCGCATCGAATTTAAAACCCCATCATCTTTCATTGGTTTATGATCAATGTGCTTTCTTTGTGCTGGTTCATCCGTTTTATATAAGTTTCGAAGAAAATAGCACTTATTTTAACTTCCTTTGATTTATTGATTTTGATTAAGCATTTGTATCTATAATTTCTTAATATACTCTTTGTGCTTGTATTATCTGTTATTCAGATTTTCTTCAAACGCATTAATAAATATTTTCAGAAAATAAATCTTTGTTTTTGATGCCATAACCTTTTGAAATCAGCGTTTCTACGCATAAGATATAATGTTTCTTTATTCCGAGGCAATTACTGTGCAAATATATTCGCCACCCAATGGACAATTTGAATGTTCATTCAAAACCTTAATTTTACCGTTCTTTCTGATGGACTCAATGAACATTTGAATGTTTGCGATGACAATTCCAACATCAAAACTTCCAACATTCTTATATGGTCCATAATCGAATCCAGTGTTGAAAACATGAATGGAAAATTCATCAAAAACTATGCTGTAAGCTTGCGATTTTGGTTTTCGAAAAATAAACTTTGATTACGATATGCTTTCGGTTGTTGTAAACCATATATTTGACAAGTAAACCACATGTAAATAAAATATTTGGCAAGTAGTAAATAGTGCAATGTATAGTCATAAATAATTCATGAAAGCATTCTGCGCAAGCTTACTATTCTGTATGAATGCGGCTTCATTACACAAGGAATCTTATTTAATCCCATACAAATGACATTTCTTTCACCAACTTCTTCGAATTTGATTGGCTTCCCTTGCTTTAGATCATAGAACTTGTCCTGGTACTGATTTGATCCTCTTAATGATCCAAAGAATTTTATTACAGATTCAACCCAACGGTCTTTCTCATCACCTCCAAAAGTGATAACTGCAGGAACTGTGCAGTGGCCGCAAAATTATTCTGTCTTTGGACGGTTTTGAGATCCAACCATCCAAATTGTTGCGATATTCTTCTTTGTCATCTCCATAATACATCTCTGGAGCAAGTATCCGATGCAGTTATAGACATTTCTTTGTTTCGAATGATCTTGATCATCAGACTTTGAAATCTTAGGGAATAACCAACCATTTTTATGGACAATCAGACCATATCTTCCAAATCCACTTGGATAAGAACGATTTCAACATTAGAATCGAAAATTCGTGGATTTTCGTTGATTCTTTTCACTCAATCCTCAACAAAGTGCTGGTTTTCTTCGAACCATGGACTTTGAGAGAAGCTTCTGGTGCTGTGCCTCCTCTCAAATGCTTCAGCTAAAGTGAATTCGGACAATTATACTTTTCATGTAAACTATTCAACAAATTTAACACTAATAACTTTGCAATTAGACATTCGCAATCAATTAGAGTATATATTTAACTATTAGAAACCTCAAAATATAGTTTTTTAATGTCATTTTAATATATCTTTATTTTCGCTTTGATTCTTTCAGTTTAGTCCTAAAACAGCGATAATGATCACGGTAGAACTTTATTTTAAATGGTTTAATTAATTTTTTTGAAGAATGAAATCTTCATTTGAAGAGTAATTATATGAAATTCTTTTAGAGAAATACAAAGACTACATAAAGATCATCGAGGAAATTTACCACTTAGACGCTGAAGCAGTGAAAGAGCTTTCTGCAAGTGTCAACAATTTTATTGCGCAAAATACAGTCACCAAACATATCTTCCTGAAGATGATTAGCGATGTTGCTTCATATAACATAAAGAAAATTGATTTTTACAACGACTTAATTACTTCAATATCGAATGGCAAAAAAATTCAGGTAAACTTCAGCATGTACGAACCGGGTTCGGTCCTTTATACCGTCCTCGAAGACAATCCCAAGAAAATTCATCGATTAATGTCCAAAAATCAAATCAACGGAAATACAGTGATTGAAGGCAAACATTAATTGAGTGGTGCTGCCATCATGGTGCCTCAAACTGTTTCTGCGTAATAACTTCACTTGGCACAAAAATCACAGAAAAATGTCTCGAAGAAAGCTTTATCAGCCAAGATAACAACATCATTTATGACTGCCTCAAAGGTGTCGAACCAACGGATGTGTGTTTGGAGAAAGCAATCTTTGTTCACAATGATGATCTTACAATTAATCTTTTAGACCGTCACAACAAGAAATTGAAACTCGAAATTGTTCTCAAATCACTCAATCTCAAGTTTTCTTCTATTACCTCTGCCAGAAACCACGCGATGAGAAAGCTCTCGCTTCGATTCTTCAATTTGGCTTTCCAACGCTTTTCACGGACTTAGTTGCAGCAGGATACGATTACATGGCAACGCAAGAGACGAAAGACACATCTTTAGTTGCTGCTGCGTTGATTGATGACACAGACGTAATGACAAAATTAATCACAAATGGAGCGAATTTGAATTCCACAGATATCTTTGGTGTTACTCCTTTGATGGCAGCAATCAAGAATGGAAACAATGCTATTGCAAGCAAGTTGATAAGTGCTGGCGCTGACGTTAACATAAAGGACCAAGAAGGAAAGTCAGGTATAGATTATGCAAACAAACATAATAACACAAAATTAGTTCAGTTACTTACATCGAAATAATCGTATTTTTCTTTTTGTTCATCAAATTAAACAATTTAATATATGGAAATATACTGATTTATAGCTTATCTTAATATTGCTGAAAGAAATAGAGATTATTACAGTTTACCAGCAATATGAGAAACATTTTGTTCACTTTAAAAAATGCATTCATATCATTTCGAAATTTTCTTATTTCATAAGAATTCCAAATTACGATTAGATATATAGATATTGGTGCTGCAATGGGATAATGTTCAATGTTTTTAATTGATGTTGTGAACTTTAAAAATATGTCATTATAAAGATAATAACTTTGTTTCTATTCAGCATTAGTTTAAGATGATGAATTTATACATAAATGAAGTGATATATTCTTGTTATAAATATTTATTTAATATTACAAATTAATTCATATAGATCAAAACTTGAATTCAATATCCCAGTTGGCTGAAACAGGGAGTTCTAGGCCCGAAATTTCGATATATCCAAGTGATGTATCAAAGTTGATCTGTTTGCTGTTGAATACAATTGATGATGGGATTTCTTGAAGTCCGGCAATTTTGATTTTAGTGATGAAAACATTGTCATATGCTTCGAAAGTTCCTTTCTGTGTTTCGTGATCTCTGTTTGTGAGAATTCCATCTTTAAATGAAAACACTCTGTGGACAAATTCGTTTTCGTTGAATTTGAATGTTCTTCCATCATCTGCATAAAGTTCACCTTCAGATTCATAAAGCTTATCGAGAGCAACAATCATTGTGTAGTTGTCGAGTAACATCTGTCCTATTGACTTCCTGAGTGTCGGTTTCTGGAATATAATTTTACCGCCGAGAATGTAGACAGGAACTGAACTGACGTCTTTTCTCGAATATGATTTCCTGAACTCTTCCAATGTTCTATAATCGTACCATCTTTGATTATCAGGTAAGCGAATGAATACTTGCTTCGGCTTCTGTTCTAAGATTGGAGCAACGAGAAGGCTTCGTCCAATGATGACTTCTCGTTCTTCATCTTGAAGATTCTCGTCATTGAAGTAGAAGTAAACAGGAGCAACAATCGGTTCTCCTGTGAGATTTGCAATTCTACTTGAAGTGTACCAAAGCGGAAATAGCTGATAACGCTCAACAATAGCATCACGAGCGAGTTCCTTCCATCCTGGCTTAAGTGTGTATGGTTCTCTGTTATCAGCCAAGTGATGGCAGTGGCACCTGAAGAATGAATATGTCCAAGCACCAACTTGATACCATCGACACAATAACTCGTTATCCGGTGAATTAAAGAAACCACCGACATCACTGCCACTGAAAGGATACTGACATATTGAAAGAGAAAGAGTCTGTGCAATAGAGCTTCGAAGGTGGTCCCAATCGGCAGCATTGTCACCTGTCCATGTTAATGCGTACTTCTGACTTCCTGCATAGAATGAACGCGTCAATATGAATGGACGCTCTTTGACGCCTCTGCATCTTCTAACAAGGCCATCTGCTGTTGCGAGGACATTAAAGTGCCCATTCAAGTTGTGGACTTCTCTTTCTTCGATGTTTCCATAGTGAATTGCATCGCGTGGCATTGTTGCATCAGGAATATCGAAGACTGAAGGTTCATTCATGTCATTCCATATGAACAAGATTCCGGTTGAGTCTTTGTATTTGTTGAAGTTGTAAAGATTCGCCCACCAAACGCGTGCTTCTGGATTCAAGAAATCAACCCACGATGAATTTCCTGGCCAACAGTTTCCATAATATGTGTTGTTGTTATTATCACGAACGAGGAATCCTGAATCAAATGCCTCCTTGAATACATAATATGAGTCCTGATTCTTCAAGTGTGGGTCGACTAATGTTATCATAAATCTCTTATTCTTCAAAAACTCGTATTGCATCAACCTGATGTCTTTATAACTTCCATGATTAAATGTGAAGAATTTCTTGTCATCTGTGTGATCAAGATCGAGCCAAAGAGAGTCGTGTGGTATCAAAGCATCATCTAATGACTTTGAAACATTCAATAAGATATCACTTGACATGTATGTCCATCTGCATTGATGGAAGCCGAGCGCAAATTGTTGTGGCATTGCTGGATGTCCTGTTATATCAGCAAATGTTCTTGTGACTTGACTATGCGTTCCTTTGATAACCAAGAACTCGATGTATCCTGTTTCAGAGATGAATCTCGATGAATTTATGTCTAAATCAACCCATGTCTCTGAGGGATTGCACCAATAAATTCCAATCGATTCTTTTCTGTTGTGAGCGACTAAAAACGGGATTGCGCCATACATAGACATTCCATTTCCTAACTCATAGCTGTTTATATCGGTATTGAAGAACCTGATTGGTTCATCTTTCATTGTTGGCTTCAATGTGAGATTTAATGTGTGATGCGCCAAACCTGTGAATTTTAGATTCTTCATATGATATTGGAATGAAAAAGCAACTGATGTCGGTCCATTTCGTATTGTTTCTGGCTGATTATTGAACCTTGGAGGACGATTTAATACAGGATAAACTTTTTTATCGAGATTTGCTTCAAAAACAGCTGTGTGGTTATAGTTTAGCGATAGTATTTTCGTGCCATTGATGTGAATTTCAAAATGGAATGGTTTCGGATGAATTATAATTTTTGTTGTCTTTGAATCAATTATAATGCGATGTTTGTGGTAAATATATGTTATATTTTCGATATCATTGATGAATTCTTGGTTTATTAATGACGGTTCCTTAATAAATTCGTATCTTGGAAATTTATCTTTGATAACATTTTCAATTCGAATGTGAGGGATTCCAAATCGTAACACCGATATGTTAATGCGGAGATAGTTGTTGAAATCTTCATCTTTTATCGATGCTATGTAAAAATTATTTAAAATTTCCGATGTATTTTCAAAAAGAGTCCAATTTGAGTTCTCAATGAATCTGTTTCTGAGGCAGAAAGGAGAATCACTGCATTTTCGATAGTGCGTTCTGTTGACTGAGAAAGCGAAATTGAACAACAAAAACATTTTTGACTTTTACACGTCAAAAATAAAATTTACTTGATAAATTTAAATTACATGACAAATATTTTTTCCAAATCAAACAAAATAAACAAATCTTTATTATTATTTATATAAGTGAAACTTCTGCATTCAGAAACGACTATATATCTATTTAATCAAATAGCATTATTCATGAATCACACATTTTCGATCTCTTATCTTCATTCAGATGAATTTATAAATATAATCGAATTAGATTTCACTGTGAATGCGAGAGGATTTTTCTTTTGGAATATATTCAACAGATTTGCCGATAATCAATATCCATAATGCTGAGTGTTAATGAGCATTGGAAATGATTTTTTTTTCCTCTTTCCTTGATTTTCATACATGGTTTAACTCAATAATATTAAGAATACATAGAATACAATATGATTTTGATGTTGTTGCAAAAAGGAAATATTATTTCTTCATCTTTTGTTGAAGTTTCTTGAGTTGAGTGTTGATGGATGATAAAGAAGCTTCTTTTGGAACTTTTATATTGCTGGATGATGAATTATTCATTTCTTGTGTTGTTACATTCTGCATTTGCTCAACATCTTTCACAAGTTTATGTAATTCAGCAATCTTGGAGAACTGCTTTTCAATACTCTTTATATTATCAGATATTGATTCAAGATTGATTCCTTTCATGTTAGATGACCTAGCAATTGTTTCTGCTCTCTTTTCAGCTTTTTCTACAGTAAATTCATCACCTTGTTCACTCTGTGGATTTGTTGGTATATCAGTGACATTTTGGCCATTCAAAGCTTGTTGTATCTTTGTTTCTATCTTTGCTGCGTATTTTTCGATTGCTGACATAAATGGATTAATGATTTTTGCAGATTGCAATAGAGAATGATTAATGCTTTGAAGCTTTATTGACTCTGATTTAACTTTATCGAGATCACGTTTAGTTAATGTGATTGTGTCGTCTTTAACATCATTTGCAAGTTTGCGAAGTTTAATAAAATCATTTGAAAATTTTTGGTCAATTTCGTTGGTTTTATATCTGATTTGATCAAAAGAAGACTCTAAAATACCTGTGTTATTGATGTTTTCTTTGTGTTCTTTCACAGATGCTTCGATTTTAGTGAGATTTTCTGAAAAATCAAACTTTTCTTTGTTTTGCGATGCAAAATCATGTGCAATTTCTTGTGATTTCTTGATTATTTTGTCTCCTTGCTTAATTGCAGCGTTTTGTGCAAGATTTGATGCATATTGAATTTCATTTTGACTTATTTTATCAGATTTCTGCGATTCTACTGATTTGTTGATCATTGCAGTGATATTTTTATCAATGTTTTCATCAACTAAGGTTAGATCACTTGTTAAAGACAAAAATATTTTCTTTGCATCATCAATTTCATTTTGGAAGCTTTCATTCTGTGCTCTTTTAAAAGCATTGCATATAGCTACATCATCATCGATCTGTCTGATTCGATTTTCAACTGATCCGTTTAAATCTTGATTTGAATCGATATTCGAAAGTAATTGTTGTGAAGCATCCAATCTTTCGGCTATGACTTGTAGTTTTTCGCGCATTCCTTTTAATGTTGTAATTAAATTCTCATGATTTTTAGATAATTTTGTGATTTGTGGAGTAAAAGAAACAGCTGTGCGTGCAGAGTTCAGATATTTATTACACTTCATCGACACAGACTCTACAGTCAAACTTTCATTAAATGAGATCTGATTTTGAATCAAATATGCTTTTGACTCTATTTTGGAAACTAATTGTGCCAATTCAGTTATTTGCTGCTTAACTTTAAATCCTGAAGCGAATTTGTTCTTGTCGTCCTCATAAAAAACAACAATTTGATGAATCTTTTCTAGTGATGATTTTGTATCTTCAATAATTCTATCAATATCAAGTGGTGTTAAAATCCTTATATTATCAAAGAATCTGCTTGATTTCAATCTTTCATTAATATTTTCAATTTGTATTTGTATTTTTTGAACGAACTCTTCAAATAAAGTCATGCTCGATAAAATCGATGTCATCCTGTAAATATTTTTGTATTGCTTCTTTATGCTCGAAATTTGTTTATTTGTATCTTTAACATATGAATTATCAAGCTTTTGATGGTATTCAGTGACTTTTGACTCTGCTTCGTTGATTCTTCTGTCTAATTTCCTTTTCTTTAAAAATAACGAATTTAAATCTTCTGTTTGATTTGATTTTATTTTGATTTTTTGTATGTTTTCTGGTAACTTGATGCTAGCTGCCTCTTCTGAATCCTGTTTCAAACTCAAAACAGAATCTTTTATCGATTTAAATTGTGAATTTTTGGAATAAATCTTATTTTTTTCATTAATTTGCTGTGAAATATTTTCGATTTCTTCTATCGTACTTATATCCTTTTCAATTAATATAACTTCTTTTGATATATTGTTATTTATATTCGAATCTGTAAAAACTAACTCTCTCAATTGGTTCAAATGTTCATTCGATGAATTTATCATATTGTCACAGTGTATAATAGACATTAAATCAGAATTTGATGATGCTTGATTTAAATATTGGTTAAATTCGTTGTTAACTGATTCTTTAAGGTTCACAATGGATTTTACTGTAATGCTCGAATCAATTTGTGGGATTTTCCGCGCTTCATTTTGTAGATTTTTCAACTCTTGTATACACTCCTTAACTTTTCGCTCCACTGTCTTCGAATCAATCGAATTTTGGGCTCTGGAAGCTTTTGAAGACTTTGCGTGACTTTTCTTCCGCTTTGGAGGCATTTTTGAAATATCGCAGTAGAAAAATGGGTCTTGAATTATTAATTAGGGGATATATAACTAATTCGGTTAAAAACCTAAACGATGTGTTGATAACATATAAAAACTCACTTTTTCAAATACAACATTTCATCAAAATTTTCTGCAATCCAATTTTCAACATATTTGCACATGTATAAATAATAGAAGATAAAAACTATATAAAGAATATCTCAGACACAAAGATCAAATACCATTTTTATGTTCAAAATTTTGAAGAAATTCATTCAAATTTCACTATAACTTACATAAATTGCTTAGATAGTTGTGAAAAATGTTTCATCAATTCAAAAGACCTTTATTCAATATGATATTTTAACAATTTAATATTCATCATAACACGTGTTCAATCTTGCGGAATCATAATGAAATATTGTTGAAAATGAATTTTATAAATTACAAGAAGCTTATTATGCTATGAATAGTTATTCTTTAAATAATAATGTGTTTTATCTTTGGTATTCGTAATTAAGATTGTCTATAGTTTAGCTGAGTAAAAATTTTGTTTCCAAAAGAGTCGATAATAATTTTTAAATGAAATATAATTTACAATTCGCTGTAGAGTTCCTCGATGATTGGCATGTACTTTAACTCGAGTTTCTTCCTCTTGAGTTTGAATGTTGGTGTCATCATTTCGTTCTCAAGTGTCCACGGCTCTGGTTCTAACGCGACTTTGTTGATTCTCTGATAACCGAAGAGTTTGTTCTCTGTAGCGGCCTCCTTGAGACTCTCGATGATGGCATTCTTGAGTTCTGTAGATTTGCAAGCTTGTTTGAACTCTTCGTCAGTAATTGTTTCCTTTTTGAGGAATTCAGCAACATCTTGACGCTTTGGAACAATGATACCGACAAGGAATGTTCTCGTTGAGTCACCGTAGACGAATGACTGCTGTACGAACTTGGCTTTGTCGTAAACTTGTGAGAGAGACTCTGATGCGACGTATTCACCCTGAGAAAGCTTGAAGATACTTCCAAGGCGGTCAACGATGCGAAGATATCCGTCCTTGTCCCATTTTCCGACATCTCCTGTTTTTATCCACGTGTGTGTCTCATCTGTGAACAATCTCGCGGTAGCTTCTGGATCATGGAGGTATCCGCTTGACAAACACTGTCCTCCAATCATGATTTGGCCACACTCTGGATCATCATAATCTTCGATTGGATCCAAACGGACTTCAACGTTTCTCAGTGGACCACCGATAGAACCAATCTTTACATGGTGGATATCACGTGGAGAACAGATGTTTCCTGAGCCAGCTTCTGTTAATCCGTAACCAACTCTGGCTGGCTTTCCTGTAGCGACTTGAAGCACCTCTTGGATCATGAAGTCCATTGCAGCACCGCCAACAACGAACTGTTGGATGCATCCACCCATCAAACTGTTGATTTGATCGAATACAATTTTGTCTAGAATGAAAGTGGAAAGATTATGGTTGATGCAGAATCTCTTCGCGTACCAGGCGCCCCAGAATACGTACTTTTTGGCCGGCGCATCCTTGAACTTCTCGTTAATCGCTTCGTAGAATCTGTTCATGACGCGTGGTACTGCAACCATATACGTGGGCTTAAGGAGCTTGAGGTCTTCGATGAGTTTCTGTGGTCCTTGACTGATGAATCCGATAGCACCACCCTGCCATATCGTAACACAAATTGCCGAGCGTTCGAAGACATGTGCCAATGGTAGATAGGACAAATGCCTTCCATTGGGTCCGAGATTAATGCAAATGGCGGCGGCCATCGCATTAGAAACACTTGCACGATGTGAAATAATGACACCCTTTGGATTTCCTGTTGTTCCGGAAGAATAACAGATGAAATGAGGACTTTCGGGGTCGATGTCCGGGTATGGATGTGGATTTTGTTTTCCTTTTTCAATGACTTGATTAAATTTCATCAATTCCACAGAAGCATTATACTTGTTTTCTGGAATGTTTCCGATAACAATAACAAGGCGAAGGTTGTAGGTGTTTTGTTGGACAATCTTCATATGTTATGAACTTGTATTCATTGCCAAACGTACCATCAGGGAGCTTCGGACGCTGTCCAAGATACTTGTTCGGACCAAACTTCTTGAAGATATCAATCATAAACTTCTGCATGTTTGGCCATTCTGGTGGATTAATAGCTGGACTATGAATGAACTCAGGGTTCCTTCTGATGGCAAAAGGGTTCTCTTTTTCTCCTGGAGCTATGACTGAGACTGTTGTTTTAGACTCTGTAGCACCCATTTTTGAAATTTCTTGTTTTATGAAAACTCTCAAATATTTGTTTCATAAATAATCGTCGTGACGGTTAGATTTAATTTCGAACTTAATCATATCTTTCTCTAAAAACAAACGTAAGCATATAGTTTCAAAAGTGATATGATCTCTTTCAATTTGTTCCTTTCAAAAAAATAATCAAAATAAGGATGTATTTATATCCACCAATGTCTATGAATTCAAATTTTGTGAAGCTCAATTCTCTCAAAAGTCTTATCCACAATCGCCAATCTTGGTTCCTTGAACTTTTCAAACGGCTTTCCATCAAATTCAATGTCAACACAATTTATTTCTAGCAACTCATTGAATTGGAATCTATTATATATGTAGATTATGGTACAGCATTTGTAAATAAATTTAATGTTTGTCAAAACCGCTTTGTAAACAAATGGCACTAATCATGAAGGCCTTCTTTTTGCTATAAAAACTCCAACCTTTTCAATCGCTCACTAGCTTGATATATAAAGCAATTAATTCTTCACTTTCTATCCTACCAGAAACATGAAAAGCTTTACTTATTAGAAAATAATTTCATCGAAAGATTTCATACCTTCATTATTTCGAGTTTGAAACTCATTCCTATCGGCAGTAATGTCTCGGCTTCTTAACTAATTTATCAATAATGCAAAAATTGTAGAAATTGAATAATATCATTCTAACATGATAATTTAACGATTTTATTTCTTAAAAATTGAAATATTAATTTTTTATAATCTATAGAATTGTATGAAAAGTCTCCCCTAATCCAGTTTGAAAAATTCAATGGATCAAGATTTTCAATTTTGAATTCCTCAACGTTAATAAATGACAAAATCGCTATAAAACTCATAAAATCTATTTCATTGGGAATTATCAATTCTATTTTTGCTCTTTTCAGCATCAAAAATGTTTTTTGTCACAAATCTGGAAAACTACAGAAATTTTATTAATAATTTTAGTTTTTTTACATTATTTTGTTTTAAATTACAAAGTTTTGAAAAATTACAATAGTTATTCAAATTAAAATCTTAACTCATTTTATTTTTCTGAATATTTCTGAATACGATAATTTATTCATTCATCACGTACTGGACCTTATACACCATTGTAGAGATTTCAGACATGAAAGTGTGTTCTGATGTTTAGCCGCTCGATACATCATGATAAATTCTTGATGATGATTATCTACTCCCCCTATTGGTGACGCTATTAAGTTTTATGCAATAAATTAAACTGTCAAAAATTACTTTTTGAAATATAATGTTGTTATAACGTAAAATGTGGCAGTTGGAGTGAACCACCATAAATATACATTTCACTCCAGTATGCTATGAAATAATCTTCGCTTAAATCGAATTCTTAATCGATATTTTCTAAGTTCATCAACAAAAAAGACACGAATTTATCTTTAGTATCTTAAGAATCGCTTAACTATATAATTGGTATACTCTTTTTATATCGCTTTTAGCATTATTTTTTATTTTGATATGTCTGCATTTTCTCTTTCTCCGATACAATCGATTTGGAAGAAAAAATTATATACAGAAGACACATAATACATTAATGATTTCCCAAATTGATGAATCCAGTTATCGAAATAAAGACATTTTCAATATTAGCGTATCTTAATTTTCGGACCTTGAACACCATGACACAGACGATTCCATCATCTCTTGCATGGTAAATCAGCATAGGTTACCTATTTATTACGAAAAAATCTCATCAACCTTTTTCATAGTGTAACAACGAACCATAATACTGCAACCTACATCGCACGCAATATTTTACAGTCAAATATTATTGGCATCGAGATCTTTGGTAAAATTCAATTTGATTCAACATTTACAATTGAAATTAAAGTGTGTGTAAAACGAGGCTAGCATACCGTTTGTGTATACCATTAATATCAAGAGTATTTAAAAGCTCAACTTGATCTTTAAAACTTATTCAATATATTTGTTGGATTAAATCAATATTTAATATGCATGCTACAAATATTGGACACAAGTAACTACTTAATGGTAGAATGCGCTTGAAATTATACAAACCTTCTCCGAGTTGTTTATCAAACAAGAAAGAAATTAAGATTAATCTGCAACTCTTCTATTTTTACCCACTGATCCTTATCCAAAAGTGATATCCATTACAATTCCTCCATATTATGAAATAAGGAGGATATTTTTGATAAATAATAGAGATCTATGAATGAAACAACAAATCCATATCTCATTGTGCATGGCTAATTCAAGCACATAACCTGGATGCTATTTGGCATGATAATCAATCCTCTAATTTGATATAATGAAATGATGATGAAACAGTTGACAAGTAAACAATACAAGCGATAGGCTATATGATTGGTGGATTTTAATATTTCAAGATGGTTAAATCATCACTGGATAGAGCTCTGCCTATTTTCATTCGATAGAACAGAATGTAGGGAAATAAACACAATAGTAAATAAGGCATTTCCCCTTGATTTTTTTTTTTTTTTTTTTTGAAAATTGAGTCTGTGTTTCGATTTTACAAAATAACTTAATCGATAGATATCAGACATCTAGGGGATTTGAAATATCGAAAATTGCGATCAAATAATTTTCCTTATAAAAATTTTACTATTCTGCGTAATTTCGGTTTGCTATATGTTTGGTATTGATTTTTTTTATAAAATTTAAGCTAATTAATCGAATTTTGCTATTCAAAAACGAGTCATGGAAAATTCAAAATTTTGTTATTTCCATAATGAGCGATATCAACACTAGTGAATATTTTTGGCCTCAAATTGATAACATACAATAAACACACAGAGCATGCTGTGTTTAAAGTTTTGTGGAATTATGACAATGTCACTTTTTAATTTTTATGCTTTCATTTTTCTTTTCATTTTCTGTTTCGACAAAAGCTATAATCAATCAACAGACGTATTCAGGTAACGGTTGGGCAGATTTAGTCGCAAATTCTCAAGTCATTCCTTCAATGATGATATCAATTAATATAAAAGAAGGACCTTTTGATATAAATGAGTTCAAAATCAATGATTATCCTGCTCTTACGACATTGGAGATATGCAAAACATGTTTTAATGGTGTTTTGCCAATAGAAAGTTTTATTGCTGATAATCCATCGCTTTCAACACTAATTGCTGATGGTGCTACATCCATTGCTGATGATTGCCTCAGTATGCTTCCTCATTTGACATCAGTTTCATTTCAAAATTGCAAATCAATTGGAAATTCTGCTCTTCCACGATCTTTAACAACTATTGACTTCTCAAGCGTTGAAACAATAGGTTTGAACAATTTTAATGGGAGTAGCATCAAAGAATGCAATTTTCCAAAGCTTATTTCGATTCCAGAAAATTGTTTCGTTGATTGCAAACAATTAACATCATTTAAAGCGCCTTTAGTTAAAAGTATCCCTGATAATTGCTTCACAGGATGCAATTCGCTTTCAACTATTGACATTTCTTCTGTAGAAACCATTGGAAACTTTGCATTCCAAAATCTTCCTGAATTGAAAAATCTTGTTTTGCAAAATTGCAAATTTGTTGGAAATTCTGCATTTTTAGAATCATCAATCGAAATTATCGACTTACCTAATTGCATTTCTATTGGTTCTCAAGCATTTCAAGGATGTTCAAAGTTGCAAACAATCAATCTTAATAAAATCGAAACTCTTTCAGGTGATTCCAATTTTATGGGTTGCACAGCTCTTAAATCAATTGATTTATCGAATGTTGTCTCTCTTCCTTCTTCTTTATTTTCAGACTGCACTAAGCTTGAAACAATAAACTTACTAAAGGTCGAAAATCTAAATGGTGAATCAATTTTCAATGGATGTTCTTCTTTAATTAAAATTAATCTTTCATTGATCAAAGAAATTAAAGAATCAATGTGCAAAGGCTGCACAAATCTTGAAACAGTTATATTATCCAATGTTGTTAATATCACTGGAGATAATCATTTCAGTGGCTGTTGGTCATTGAAAGAACTAAATCTGTCAATGTTAGAGAATGTTCCAGAAAACAGTTCGAATATTTTCAAGAGCTGTAATTCACTAAAATTAATCTCATTTGGTTCAATTCCTCCACAAAGGTTCAATGACAAAATTTTCGCAGGATTTAATCAACTCAAAATCACAATTGCTTCGAGTTGGATTGATTATTATTCTCAGACAACAATGAGAGCAGACGATAGACATTTGATATGGTGCGGATATGACACAGGTTATGTTTTACCTTTACCATCACCTGTTCCTACTCCTGAACTTACACGTTCTCCTTCTCCACTACCAACAATGTCCCCTCAACCAACAATGTCCCCTCAACCAACAATGTCCCCTCAACCAACAATGTCCCCTCAACCAACAGAAAATCATGCAGTCGAAGAAAGAAAACCTAATAAGAAACTCATAATTTATTTAATTGCTGGCGGTGGTGGATTTTTATTTATTTTAATGATTGGAATTATTATTTGTTGCATTGTCAATCAGAAATCAAAGAACGGAGACAATGAAACAACGACAACAACAATGAATGATAAATTAATCGATGGTCCAATTCTGTAAACCTTATTTTTTTAATCACATAAAAATATAAAGGCATTTATATGATAATTATCAATTCAAAAATTTAATCTTGAATCATTTTATGAATTAAGATTTCGAATTCTGATTTGCTCTAATGAATGTCTCAAATTATAGATATAGAAACTATTCACTCAAGGATACATGCCCAGAAGGAACATATTTTGTTGGTTCTTCTTGTTTGCCTTGCCAAACGGCCTTTTGCAAAACATATTTTGATGCAGATTCATGTGTTTCTTGCAAATCTCCAAATAGAATTTATAACAACAAATGTTTTTTAATTTGCGCATCAGGGACATATGAGGTAACTATCGTAGGTTCACCAGGTTGTAAAGATTGTCAATAAGGATGCAAAACATGCACTGGTTCCTCAGCCTGCAGTGTTTGTGAGTCAGGATTCAAACTATATAATTCAAAGTGTTATGTTCGCTGCCCTTCTGGAACATATACATCTGACAACACATGCTCTCAGTGTCCTTCAAATTGTGATTCATGCACAAGTTCCTCAACCTGCAGTGTTTGTTCATCAGGATACAAACTATATAATTCAAAGTGCTATTCAAGTTGTCCATCTGGGACTTATCAATCT
The DNA here is from genome assembly GCA_023091735.1 of Trichomonas tenax. Lineage (NCBI taxonomy): Eukaryota > Parabasalia > Trichomonadida > Trichomonadidae > Trichomonas > Trichomonas tenax. The sequence goes on from JALKBU010000279.1 coordinate 33,270, forward strand.
GGTAACGAGTGCTACAAATGCAGCATTCAAAACTGTGAACAATGTTCAAGTAGTACTGATTGCATATCTTGTTCATCACCATACAAACTCTACAATTCTCAGTGTCATAGTTCTTGCCCTGATGGAACTTATCAAAATGGAAACGAATGCAGCAGTTGCGATGTACAAAACTGTGCAAGTTGTTCAAGTGGAACGAAATGTAATGCTTGCATATCTGGTTTTAAATTATATTATGGAAGATGTTTCGAAACATGTCCTGATGGCACATATCAGTCAGGAATTAATTGCTATGATTGTAATCTTGAAAACTGTGCAAAATGCTCAAGTTTTGACGTATGCAACAGTTGCGTTCAAAATTATAAAGTGTTTAATTCATCGTGTCACAATTAATGTCCGGATATAACTTATACTGATTTATCTATGAAGTTTTGTTACAAATGTATCGATAATTGCAAAGATTGTAATAGTTTTAATATGTGCATCGAATGTGATCCAAAATATCGATCTCGAAACTCAAAATGCCAACCGATGTTTAATAGCAAAATTTTCGAAAAAAAGAATTGATGGAAAGTTTCATTTTCTTCTCAACTCTATTATGGAAATTTGTTTCTATCGTGGTATCAAAATTAGTATTGCAATGTTTAGAAATGACTTTTGATAGAAGCGAAACCTTCAAATGATATTTCAAACATGACAATTTTAAAATGATAATGGTGGAAGTGCAAAATTAGTGTAGAGAAATTTACAAAATTCCCCTCAAAAATCTTTCGCGATGCTACACTTATACTTGCTGAGACAAATTCCTCACCTGTAGCAGTTTTCTTTCTGCAACTTTAATATAATTACATAGAATTCCTTGTCAACTCCTGCAATATTGGCTAAGGTTTTCTATTAGTGAAATGTGTTTCTATAAAACAAAATCCAAATAAGCAAACTTTTCTTGGTATATACTAGGGAAAGATATACCTATTTCATCAGTCAAATTTGGATCAAAACAGATATCAGTGTTTTTGTAAACATGAAAATAAATTGGATCGGTGTCACTTTTTAATATTTTGTCATCCAAATCACGAAATCATTTCAATAATGACGTAGATTTGAAATTAGGTCCTTCAATTAACATCTATTGATTCTTCTTTTTGTTGAATTCTGCAAATCTTCTGATCATTTTCTTGTTGAGGATGATGGAAAATTATTAAAATACGTTTATTCTTTGGAATCAAATATATTTGTTGTCCCACAACTTATAGAAATTATCTATGGAAATAACATTTCTGACTACTGCTTTTGTAGTCAGAGAGCAAAAGATCAACTCTCAATTTTAAAATTTGAAGAAAATTCGCGCCTTCAACAGATACAAGATTTCGCTTTTGCAGAATGTTCCAAATTAGTATGTATCAATTTTTCAACATGCCAAAAGTTAATTACGATTGGCATTGCTTCATTTGCAACACAATCTAATTATAGTACAGGAGCAATATATATTCCGTCATCAGTAAAATTTATTGGTGATTATTGTTTCGTTATGTTTGTAAATAGTTTTATAATTCCATATGATTCATGTCTTGAATCAATAGGTCATATGTCAATTGTACCTTCTGATTACAAATTATTTATTCCAAAGAATTTCACATTTGAAGCTAAAGCATTTCAAGAATCCATTTTTGATGGATTCACATGTGGTCCGCATTTTTTCAATTTTAGTTTTCATCCGGAATCAAAATATTATACTGATGGTTCATGCGTTTATGATAAATCAAACACCACAGTTTATTATTCAATGGGAGTTTCCGATTTATCTAATATTCCCAGCACAGTAACAACAATTGCAAGTCGGGCATTCCACAATTTGTGTATTAACAACTTGATCCTTCCAAAACAAATAAAATATCTCAAACCGTATGCGTTCGCTGAAAGTTTTATTCAATCTTTACAATTATCCAACAATATAAAAGAAATACCAGAATACTGTTTCTACTTTAATAGGGGATGTAAAACGTTGGTACTACCAGAATCGATTGAATTAATTCATGATTATGCTTTTCGTGGATGTGAATTCATGAATTGTATATTATTAAGTGAAAACATCACCATTATGAATTTTTCATATGATCGATCTATTTCAATTTTTAATGAGGAAATTGCTTCAGATACTGTTAGTATGTTCTCCTTTTATAAAGGGTTGAAAATGAATATTAATAGAACTGAAATAACTGATTTTATCAAAGGTTATCGTGAATCAATATTTATCCCCAAAACAGTGACAAAAATTAATTCTGAATCGATGAAAAACTTTAACGGCTCTTATATATTCTGTGAAGAAGGTTGTGAATTAAAAGTAATTGATGATTATGCATTCGATTCATGTATTAATCTCAAAAATATCCCGAATTCTTCACAATTAGAAAAGATTGGAAAATATTCATTTCGATCATGTCCAGAACTTAGATCGATTTATCTTCCTTTATCTTTGAATTATTTATCAATCAATTCATTTTATAATTGCTCAATCATTTGTTGTCGCTTCGAAAACAAAACAATTTCATTTCGAGAAACACTAATCATGAATGGAATACCTGAATCATCATTCGATGTTTGTAAAAATCAATGCCAACCATGTCGTCGAACAATTGGTTTCATTCGATTTTTCTATTCTCGATTTCCATCCATTTGGACATTCACAAATGTATTTTTCAAATAAAAGCAAATGTACCTCGGAAAAAGGAACTAAATTTATCGTGCCAAATTAAGCATGCAAGTTTGCTAGGCCATGGTAATTCTTACTGTGTATTTCCGAGACTTGGCTACAGATGTTGGAAAATCCGGATTTTCCAACATCTGTCCAATTTAAAAATATATTTATAAAAGTTAATATTTTTTACATTTTCTCGAAAAAATCATTTTTCTGATAAAGTCTTTATACGGAAATTGTCCGACCAGATTGTTCGGCTATTTTATTTTCTCTCCATTAAGTGTCCGACCATGATGTTTTGAATATTATTTATGTCATTTTTGTGTTTTTTTTGATCTTTCAATAGAAAAATCTTGAAAATTTTGAAAAATAAATAATGCAAATCGATTTATTTTAGGCTTACAATGTGATGCTCCAAAATTTTCAAAGTCTCAATTTTTTCAATACATTTTTGGGTTATTCACCCAAAGTATTAAAGGGCTGCTTAAAATATGTCACTTTTAATTGACAATAATCTTTTTCGAACAATAATCGTAAATAATCGTTCTTTTCCTTTCAATTCTATTTCGGAAAGTGACAATCCAAGCAACAAAAGTGACATTCCAAGCAACACTAGTTTCATTGCCGCACTTACTGAAATTGTCAAATTCGAAGTGTTCATTGGGCTCAGTGCATCCAGGCACAGCAAGTGCTGCTAAATGCTATCTATTCATCTGAAAACATCGGCAAACTTACTCCAATTTCATATAATTATTAAATTACAGAGTTGTGAAGCAAGAAAAACATCATCATTGCTCAAATGATCCATAATGTCTTTATCAAACAGTTCGGTTTTTGCAGTCCAAATTTTTCGCAATTCAGTATTACGCTTTTATGCATAATTATTCACTCTGCAATATACAGAGCAAGAAATCAATCACTTCTACGTCATGTTTTTGCATAAAATTCAACATCAATTTATGACATCAGAATGCATTCGAATGACAAGCTCTTTTCAGTTTATCCATATACTCATCATCGAAAATGATATACAAACTATGCAACAAATAACTTTCTTATTTCATTTAATATTTATCGAAAAATTCGAATTCATTTTACCACGACATCCTCATGGAATCGATGATTGGATCAAGTTAATGAGGAGAGAATATGCCATTTGGGGTCACTAAAAATGACAAAAATCAGTATTTTGTGGTTTTTATTTGCAAAAGTATGTTGTCTATGTGTATGAAGTATACAACTATGTGCGGCATACGTATGCGCATATATTCATGGCGTAAAACACGGTCATTACAAAAACATGTGTAATGCAAAGAATATATTTTATGAAGATACAGGGGATTAAGAACTAGTTTGAGTGGTTTTGAATGGAACTAGATGTGTCTTTGTGTTTTATAATGTGTATGTCATTCAACTGCATATTTTTGAAATTGAATCTATAAAGCGTTTCACAAAATATGCGTAAATTTAAATATAACTGTGTGCGATTGTTTTTCTATGTCTTGGCATCACTGATGTAAGTGTGTCATGCTGTGATATTTGCTCTTTAAGAAGTTTTACTAGATTTCATACTCAAAGCGTTTTTCAATGATGCGTTCACTAAACGATATATTTTATAGGTGTGTAATACATTTGAGAAACTACACATATGGCATAATATGTTTACAAGAGAGTTGCACTGTGTATTATATGTGTGTATATTGATTGTTATGCTTCTGTATCTAGTTCACCATCTCAATTGCTTCCCGTATGTGAAGCACATCAACTCTCGGAAGTGCACAAAAAAGATGTATGCGGAGACTTTTAACAATGCAAGCGATATATACATCATACTCATAGTATTATCACACTGCGATTTCATGAAACATGAGAGATATTAAATAATTCAGATGTTTTTATATTTTTACACTCTTTAGTATATATCTGATTACACCATATCCTATGCATTTGTATTATGTATGTTTTATTGGTTGATATCTGTCGTTTGAGGAGTTAGTTTAGCTTGATGTGGTAAAAAGTGAAGCTTTTGAATATGTAAACAAAATTATCTCCAATCTCATGCGTTGGTTATTGTGGAGAATTAATAATGTATAATATATATTTATATGTTTTTTGTATTTATCACACTGTGCAGTTATAACTAGTTGCTTCAGTACAAAGTTCACTTGCTTGTTGTTCTGCAGTATAAATTGTAAATTATTTGTCGCATATAAAAAGCCAGTGAGCGCTTGAGACTATACTATTTGTATCAAAGCACACATATAGTGTGTTTAATATATTGATCATGTTTTTCGGCAAATTGACCACGTCTCAAAAATTTGATATATTATTTAAGACGAAAATCTCCAATTTTCGGAATTTAATTGTTTCATATCGTATCATATTCATACATGTGTGCTTTCTTGTCTTTTAAGAATGTTTTTTAAAAAGATAATAATTTTGCCTAAAATTAGATTTTTATTCTTCAATCTACACATAATGATACTTCATACAGCGTCCTTCTCACTCAGAAGTGAATGCTACCCTCTTTTAGCATCTTGAAGCGCTTAAATGATGCCGATTTATAATATTAAAACGTTTTCAGAGCCAATTGGCTTTATTGCTTACGGCTAATCCTCTGCGACAAATGGCTGTCGCGTTTCTGCATTCAGAATACAAGCCGAAGCCATTTTTATATTCGATCGAACTCATTTCAAAATGAACTGTTTTTTTATCCTTATTACTTACAGGCAGTCAGCTGCTATGGCCAGCCGTAATGTTTCTACCTTTATTTTACCAATAAACATATTAAAATTTTGATATTATTAAATATTTCCAGAATTGCTCAATTTCTGGTTGATTCTCTCCAGAGCATCACTTATATTGAGGAAACCAACCAGAAATTGAGCATTCTTGGAAATAGTTAATACCCAGATTTGCCATACTGTTACCAACGATAGGAAAGAAGGGGGAGTCACGACGATAGACATCACTTTTCGGCGAACAATTATTTGCTTGCGGCTAAATCGCCACTGCCGTCTACAGAACTTGAATTTTTGAAGTAGGATTTTAGACTATAATACACCCTTGACCTTGTGTCACCCTTAAACTCGCTCCTTTTTCCCAAATTCCAAAATTTTGGATATTTGTCAACAATTATTCGCCTTTTTACAGGATATGAAGCATCAATTCGTGCTTCAGATTGACAAATACCTTCCTTGGGGCATTTTCATGTGCTAACACTTTATCACCAAATCATCTCCAAGATTTACCCTTTTTTGAGCAATTTTTGGTTTTTTATATCCTCTATGCTGTTTTTTTTGCTTAATTTTTCATGCATCTTAGTTTTATATTGCGAGAGCTATTTGATTTTTCGCCATTTTACTTTCATTCATGATGTTTAAGCCGGAGATGGCACTCTTCTTTGATCTTTCAGAAAAATAAAAACTTTCTTTAAGCAATTTCCGTTTTGAAATTTTTTTATCTGTTAAAATATGTGAATTTGTATAGAAAAACCGTAGCATTATAATTACATATACACGTACTGCTATATACTCCAAGCTTTCCCATCAAAAATAAATTTTTATTTCAATCACAATATTTAGCGCGAAAAATTGCTTCAACTTCGTTGAAATGTACAGTAAATCATTTGTATGAAACTGTTGAGATAATTGGCAAACAAAAATGAGCCTAATTAGTTAAATCGAACAAAAAAATAACATTTTTATTTGATATTGGCTTAAAAGTATCATAAAAGGGTAAACAATAGTATGTTTTGGGAATGGGTAAAATTGTGGGTGTTTGGATAAACAGTTATACACCCTCAAAATTGAATGGTGTCTGGAGGTTTGGCCAGACACCCACAAAAAAGTAATGTTGCATGATATGCATGCTTATATAAAATAAAGATTTTATCTGAAAGATAAAAGACTTTTGCAATAAATATTTTAATTTTTAAACAGTCACAACATAATAGACAATCCCACGGCCTTTTTGATATAAGGTTCCTATTTCCAGAACATGTTTAAAATGAAGGTTTTCTGGCAATAAGTGGGTTTGGTCCTCGAAATTATATAAGAATAATCAATTTGTTTAGTTGCAATATAATTTTGTCGTTTTTTTGTCAGTTTTTATTAAAATTGCCAAATGAGCCAATCAATCCAAGGAATTGAAATTCCAGAAAAATTGAAGCCTGTTGTTGCAGCATTCGACTTGATTGAAGGAATCAACCAGGAAAATGTGGAAAATATCGGAAAACAAATTATCGAGTTTTTGAAATCTCACGAAGAAGAGAAATCATTGATAATAAACTTCATTGGTGACCTTGCATCCTCCCACACAAAACAGGGAGAAAGTCTTGCTTCACTTGCTGCGGTTATTTATAAGGAATTTTTCTTAAACATAAAGAAAAAGAAACTCGAAGAAATTAGCGAAGAATTTGTTAATTTGCTCGAGTATCAGCAAGTTATTGAGCAAAATGATGATGATGAAGACGAAGAAGAAGAGGACGATGAACTAATTATTCAATATTATGATCCAAATTCCCTCGAATATGCTTTAATTCATGATGTAATTGATGATCTTCATTTACACTCTAAAAAGAACAATTTCAAAGTCAACAAGCAAATTGAAGATATTCCTATTATAGAATATGCAGCTCAAAATGGATCAATTAACTGCTTCAAGTTCTTGATGGAATCTGGCGCGAATTTGACCAACAAACTCGATTATTTCGCAAGCCTTGGAGGAAATATTGAAATTGCAGAGATTTTACTTTCCAAAGGATATAAATTTGAGGAATGCTATGAATATGCGATCAGATCTCACAACAATCAATTTGCTGATTGGTTGTTCTCTCATAACTTTGCATCAAAAATTTCTGTTGCTGAATGCGTCAACAACTTGAATATTCGTGCATTTCTTTATACTTTAGCAAATGGAAATATCAATGATCGCGATATTACAACTGATGACGATGATGATTACGAAAATGGAGATACAGCTCTTATTTATGCTTGTCAATACGGTTCTCCATCACTCGTTGAATTCATTGTTGAAGGTGGAGCTGATGTTAATATGTTGAACTTTTACAAGAGTGAAGACAAACTTGATAAATCTGCTCTTCACTTCGCATGTGAATCGGAGGCAATAAGCGCAGTTAGATACCTCATTGATCACGGAGCAGATGTCAATGCTAAAGCTCTTCCATCACGCAAACGTGATTCTAAAGATCATGAGCATAAATACTTTGGTGAAACTCCTCTTCACATTGCTTGCAGACTCGGAAATCTCGATATTTGCAATATACTGATAGAAAAAGGAGCTGATATCAATCTTCCATGTGATAATGGTGAGTTTTCGCTCCTTCCTATTCACTTTGCTTGCATGAGTGGCAATTTCGATCTCGTTCAAAAATTGGTTGAATTGAATGCTGATGTTAACGCTAAATGCAATGCAAAACTACAACCAATTCATTTTGCTGCGTCTTCCGGAAATGAGCAAATTGTAACATTTCTTATCGAACATGGAGCAGATATCAATTCTAAGGCAATTAAATACAATGAGAAATCTTCAGGAATTACTCCGCTTCACATTGCAATTTTAACACATTCCATAGAAATGGCTGAATTTCTCATCTCACAAAGAGCCGATGCCAATGAGAAAGTTGGAATTTTCAAGGGCAAAAAGAATCTCCATCCAGTTCAACTTGCAGCAATTGAAGACTGCCCAGGAATCGCTGAAGTCATTCTCAACAAAGTTTCCGACATAAACACTCAAGATAATGAAGGAAAGACAATGCTTATGACTGCGGCCGAAAACAAATCGTTTGAAATTGCAGAAATGCTTTTGTCTAAATCCGCTGATGTTAAGATCAAAGACAAGAAAGGAATAACAGCATTTATTCACGCGAAAAGAGCCAAAGCAAATAACATTGCAAATTTGCTTGAAAAGAAAGGAGGAAATGATAATCCAAAGCCAAATAACAAGAAGAAACCAAGTGAAGATGATATGAAATTGAAAGCTCTTTTACACTGATTATAAATAAATAAAATGTAAATTTATAAGATGCATACACTGTTTTTGATTTAATTTTTCTTCATTATTAAAATTCAGTCAATCATTTTTTTTTCTTTTTGTCAAAAATGCCATGTAAAAAGTCATATGTCAAAAGACGATAGAGTTTACATTTCGACTCCAAAAAAATATCAAAGTTTTAAAAATGCTGTCAAATTAACTATTCACTGGGATAATTTTTAGATACAGTAATTCCTTTTCTATATCCGACTGTTCCTTTATTGGTGTAAGTGCACAAGAATCAGATTATGGAGTAATTTGGATAACAAATTTTCATAATGCAAAACAAGGTCAACAAGAACTATTAAATGTTAACATTAATGACGCAGTATTTTATAAATGTAAGTGTCCAAGCGATGCACATTGTTATACTTGACTATAAATTCACTTCCATTTGAAGAAAAAATACATTTAGTGCTGAAAACAAACAAGAGAAAGAAACTTAACAATGTCTCTCTACGTCAAAAAAAAATTTTCACAAATCAAAAAAAAAAAACAAGAAATCAACATCATTATTGAATTTTATCGACGTTTGAATTTTAATCTATAAACATCATTAACACATTTTGTGCATTTGCAATCCTGCTTTTGATTGTGAAATACTTCACACGATTGATAACCAAATATATTCATTTTGATTTCGGTTTTAGATTCCAAAATATTTGAAGTAATAAATGAACATTCACTATTAGATGCTATCTTATCAATATCCTTATCAAAAGAGTTATTAATGACTATAATGTTTACATTGCCTAAAGAAAACATATAATTGACATTATTTTCAATAAAATTGCAAAATTCAACAATGAAAGAATTAGAATAGAAAATCAATAGATAATTTTCTTTGTTTCCGATATAGTTACATTTTTGTATTCTTGCTCCATTCTTACAATGAGTAAAAATAAACATGTCATCAGTTGCAGTTTCATTTTCAAATGAAGAATATTCAGAAATTGTTGAATATTAATAACATAAACATAATCCAGAATAATCTCCTTTACATTTCGATATGTTTGATTGTGAAAAATGTGATTTTCCATAATTTAAATCACAAGCATATTGTCCTTTATTTTCAATATCACTACATAATGAAAAACAGGACATGTTAATAAAATTTTTGTAGTTTTCTAAATTTGTAACTATTGTAAAACTAAAGTGACCACTATAATAATTTTCACAACTGCAATTCATTCCAAAAACTCTGTTGATGCAGATTTCGTTATAATTTACAAAGTAAATAGCACCTCCACATCCACTTGATTTTATGTCATTAAAATGACAACACTCTGTCAGCAATCTGCTTTCGTCGCTGGTAGAACTGAATCTAATTGCATGATATTTTCGAATGTGAAACGAAATGTTTGCCTGAAGTATATTCAATTGGAGCAGCTGAGTATTGTAAATTATCAAAAAAATCTTCCCAAGAATTTTTTATTTGAGTAATAATTATTGAAAAAAACATTTTGATAATTTTGTCACTTTTTATAAATATTCTTAATTTACAAAATGGGACTTGAGCGGTTTCCACAACTTTACAAATTCTCTCAAAATTGAGAGACATTGTTGCGTCAAGTTGCGGAAGCTCGAAAAAATTGAATACTTTTCGGCAAGATTTGGGAGGGCCAAAATTTTAACGTCATTGCAAAGTCACTTTTGGTGATTCTTGCTTCTCGTTGAAGCCTGCTCACCATACTTGCACCACAGATACTCCATCCTGTGGAGATGATAAGAGTCTTAAGCCGAGTCGATTCAAGTTGGGCAGCATGAGAAACAAATCAAAGTCCGTCAAAACAATGAACCCGATAGAATCCAGTTGACACACGATAGCTTGGCTATAGAAATTTCATATTACGTTGTCAAATCATATCTTGACAAAATTCAAAATAATGCAAACCTTCGATTTCATATTTTTATCAACTAATACGGATTTTTAGCGACAGCCAAAGCAGAAGCAGCGTAAATCCTACCAAATCTCCGTATTACAGCAATAATGGGCTTGTTTTTACATATTGCCAATTTTTAATAACACGCTTCCATGATATCCACTATCGGATATTTATTATCCTGTATGTGCTAAGCATGTTGGCTTCTATTTAGCTGTTCTATTTCAATTATATAAAATTCGCAAAAAATTTTGTCAATTTATTGGCTATTACTCGGTATAGTTACATTTCTAACATGTGTTAGAATATTGTTTTATTACATACATAAGACTATTTATACTTTTCAATGTTCAAAAAAATCAAGCATCCTATAGCTAACATTTATATCTAGAATTGAAATTACATACGTTGAGAGAATATGTCCAATTGAAGAAACCGATGGATGTCCAAAATATATATATTCCTATTTTAGATTTTTATCATATCTTTGAATAAACATGTTTTATAGCTCATATATACTGTTTTTTTCTATATATTCTATATATAAAATGCATATTGTCAGTTGATCTACATCATCTAGAAACAGATATTGCCAAAAATCTATTTTTCTTTAATTGCATTATTATGTTCTTCATGCTTAATTATAATTTTGTAGAAAAACCATATACTATTGATCAATATTACTCGACAACACAAATCACATTATTTTCCTATGTCTTATGACTATAAATAAGTAGGAATTGATATACACTTGTGCGTTATGTTGTGATTATACTGTTAAATGCGCTATGCACACTTTGAAAATTCATTTAAAAAACATCTTTCAATAAAAATGAATTTAAGCAACTTTTTATAAGTAGATTCAATTAGAATTATACAATGTTTAGTGTAAACTGTTAAATACTTACCTTTCATTGAGATTTAAATATGTTTTCATAAACTTTTCTGATTTCATTAATGAATCTGTAGATTTTGATTATCGAACAACTCGCCAACCATCTTAACAGTGTTGATGAGGTTATCTTTGATTTCATAATACTCATAGTAAACATCGTAATTAATTATGTTTGTCAGAATTTCAGGATCGATTTCATGAAGATGAGGACCTATGATGTTGTAAATCTCTTTAATTCCCAGAAATTTAGGATGGGAGATAGATCAACTAAATGGATAGCAGCTAATCACACAGATAGTGTTTCACTCGTCAACAACCTAAGCGAGCCCTTAATGTCAAAATAAAGTACTATGATTATACTGGATTTAAGCATTTGCACATTGATAAATTTGTGCATTTGCTTTTATCAAAATTTAAAACGAACTACTATCTTCAAGTACAAAATTATTTAACTCAAAAAGAAATTGTTTTTCAATTTCGAAATTATCGCTTGCTTCCACCTACACATGAAATGAAATCAACAAACGTGAAACAATTAGTAAAACACTGCAAATAATGAAGCATATCGAAATGGAAGATACTGTATATGATTCAGTTGTTTCTGAGATGGAAAGATTGCTAAATAATTTAAAGACAGTTCAAAATTTAAGAAGAAAATCTATAGAAATTATTCAATCCTTTGAACCATCACATCAACAATTTGAGTTGTTTAAAACGCAACTTGATGAAATGTGTAATAATTCATTGGATGATATCATTAATCTATTTGATGAATGGTTTGAAAATATAAAAATCGAATTAGGTTTTATCGAATAAAATTTATTATTATTTTCATATTTATTTGTCAAATTTTATAATTACACGTCAAAAATGTCACTTTTAAGGTATATTCCCCTCAATAAAGTATCTCTTTTCTTGTGTCAATTTTTCACAACTTCTTGATCATTCTTACTCATTATCTAATTGCGGTCGCAAGTAGAAAGACAAATTTCTTCGATTGTACGTGGGGAACAGATTTCAAGACCAACTCGAGCCGCCATCTTATTGTGCCACGAGCGGTTCTGGTTTTCGAAGTGGCCTTCAATTATCTTGATCAGTTGAGAAGAATTGAGTGTATGAAGATTCTCACGGCCGATTTGTAGCGGAACTGCATGAGGTTGGAAGCCATCTCTGACGCCTTGGCAGTAATGACGCAATTGAGGGAAAGGAGAGTGTGACCCCAGAAGTTTGACCTTTTGACCAAGAACGAAGAGTAGCCAGATGCAAGATTGCCCTTGTCACTGTCGCTTTTGAGATTGAAAAATGCTTGGCTTTTTCTGAATTAGTTACTTTTGCAAGTTGCATGTGCAGGAGTGTCAATTAACCGTTAGTGATGTAGCCTTTGTTATAAGACTGCGTGATTTGTCTATGTTCTTCCGAGTTCATAAAGCTGTCTTGCATTGTGAAAATAATAAACGACAACCTCAGAAATCCCAGAACAAGACCATTTTCGTCATTTCAAAAAAAAAAAAAATTATCGTCTCATTTTGATTTTTTAGCGCCTTTGTCCTATAGGCTTTTTCCACATTATTATTGGTCTCCATTATTGGAATATCTAAATTGAATTAAATTAGCACACCTGAAAATCTGATTTTCTCATATGTATAGATAGTATAAGATATGCTATATTATAATTCATTCATCATTGTCTTATATCTCTATCACACATGGAGAAATTAAGCAGCAAAATATTTTCTAACACCTCACATTTGACATGTAATTCGATGCGCTGAAAGCGAAAGTTATAAGATTCGAAAACAAGCTATATAATTGCAAATATAGTGTAAGCTATGTATGTAGATGCTATTTATCAAACAAAAATCGACTTAAGAGCACATATTAAAAATTGTATTTCGAAATATTAGACCAAAGCTCACATTCTATAATGTATTTTGGCTACACTACCCTTTTTAGTCAATAAAAATGGTTGTATAGCCAAAATATATCATAGAATGTGGGTTTTGGTTTAATCTAACACACGAAAAGGCTTTAAGCGTATATACACATTGGTATCATTATTTCCATCGGTATCAAATGATAATGCGAATGTGTATCTACGCCCATAGCCCTTATTTAAAAATAAAGTAAATTAATTATGAATTTAAGCATAATCTTTTATAGTAGTATTTTCGTGTCGAATCTATTAATTTTTGCCGTTTCAGTTTTTCGATTCAATGCTTTTAAAGTGTAGGAAATTCTAGCATAATCTGACATGTCAAAAAGTGACTATATGTAAAAAATGTCAAATATTATAAAAATGGAAATTAGTGTGCATTCTACATACAACTAGTGTTATGCTATCGTTTTATACGTCGAAAATTGATTTTTATTCATAATATTAATTTGATTTTGGAAAATTTTGGCGAATTGGATGTGACAGCTTGTGTTCAGCTTATACATCTAGTTTTTATGATATTGCGACTTTTGAAAACGCTAAATAGATAATAGAATACTGTATATCGCGAAATCACAACAATAAATCGAAATTTCTGAGTTTCTTGATGCTAGCTTAATGTTTCTATTTTGGCAAAATATTAAGTTGTGGAGATATATTTGAAGCTAAAAAAATTCGGACCTCCGGCGCTATCATCGCCTTCGGCATGTACACTAATAAACTAATCCAGCGGGATATCAAAGATGTCCTCCCTTCTTCTTTTCCTTTTTTTTCCCTCTCCTTTTCTCTCTTATCTTTTTTGTTCATTTAATGATTAAAATAAACATAAAGCAAAAAAGGAAACTCCACACTGTCCTGAATTTCTTCTCCAAACCAAGGCTATTGGATCTCGTGGCTGATGAATTTTAAAAGATAAATTTATTCATAATCATCCAGAAGGACTTACAAAGAAATAGATATACACACCAACCAGTACGTTCTTTCGTGAGCATACCTAACATTATTTTCTTACAGGCGGCACAACAGCGGACTTGATTCGTATCACATGTCAAGAATTACATATACCAAAGCAAAATCACTTCTCATTTTACTTGTACAATCAAAGTTCATTAAGCAATTATCGAAATTTTTTGTAAAAAATTGTTCAAGCTACCCAACATAGTAACAATCATTATGCTAATACTACTAACATCATTCAAGAGTACACCAACCAAAATCCTTCAGATTTGATTTTCTTTCATGTTGCCAATATTGAAGATACAGAAAATCTTATTTTTTACTTTGCTGATGCAAGAACTAATGGATAATCCAATTTTTTTTTTTAACGTCTTTTGTTTCGCCAAATTTGGAGAAGCAGCCTTTTCGGCGTTAAAGTATCAATATTATGGCCAATAACTTATGCTGCAATGACCAGTGGCTGATATGGAATCTGGCTCAATGCATAAATGCATTGGTTACAAAAAGTTGGTTAATTAGCATTTGTGATTCTTTTTGAAAACATGATTGTTGATACTCTTATATGTATATCTTTATTATATGAGCAATGCTTATTTTGATATTGATGTGATTAGAATGATAGCACAACATTTACTTATTTTGAATGGTGTATTATTTCAAAAATTTGTATTTTTTATGTTTTGTCATGCACAATGCCTATCTACTGCAGATGGGTGTTTTAATTATTTCATGCCTCTGTTAGTGATATTGAATGTGTTCCATGTTGATGCGGTGTCAACAAAATTGACACTCTAAGGAGTCAATAATGTATGATTTTCTTGCTAATACAATGTATATATCTCAAAGATTGCATAGTATAATATATTCACAAGACAGTTTTACATCGAATATTGTGTGTCTGAGTTATATGACACATTTTTATCGCAAAATCAAAGTATCAAATGTGTTCCATATTTGGTCGGGCGAAATCGTTAAAAACAGTGAAAATGATGTTCTATGCACTCTAAATCGATTCAGAAGTCAATAACACACATTTATATTGGCTTCTGAATCAATTTGGAGTGCATAGAACGGCTTTTCAAAATCGACCCAGAATATCGAAATTAATTCCCGCCAATACTTTGTTGTAATAATGCAGTGCAAATTGCTATCACACTGTTTAAGTTTCATTGTGCAACCGACATCTGGTGGGATGAAAAATCAAAACTCGTCCAATTGTTGTGTTTGGGTCCTCTTTATCAGTTCTTTAGTCATTACACATGTATGCAGTGGCTTCAGTAACGAGAAGAAGGATTCAAACACAATATTATATAAATCAATGTAAATTACCTGATAAAAATTCATCCATCACTGTGTGCCAATGGCATATGTGGTCTTTTTCTTAGATTTTTCAAGCCTTAATGTGCTATTGGCGCACAGTTGTTGGAGAAACATGAATCACCAACAAAACTTGTTGTTTTTATCATCTTCTTGGTACACATGTCACTAAATCATTCCAGTGGTGACATTTGTATGGAGAAGAAGACTAAAATAAAAAGTTTTGAAAATATCTCGAATTTGATTATGATTTGAAAGAGTTTTTAACATTTCCATCATTTTCCAGGCCTCGCTTCAATCATTGCCATATTATAATCAATGTTATTTATAACAACAGCTCCTATATTACTTCCTGATTTTGTTCCTTTAATCAATAAAAAATAAAATATGTTATTTATAACAAATTTTCTTTCATATGTGAAATACCCTTCAGCTCTTTAGTCGATTGTGATTCTATCGAAAGAAAATACTGTTTGGAATTGTATTGACAATATAGAATTTGATGTAAATATCAAAGTTTCTGCTCTATTTCAGCTGTGTATGTGTGCGTCTGCTTTTTGGCGATGTAATCATGAAGCTCCAAAACTACCTCCAAAATGACTTCCAATGTCAGTGGCACTAAAATTGAGATTAATTGAGAGGATGCTGGAAGTTCCAATTCAGTTTTGGGGTTATTTTGGTGGTATAGATTCGACTATTTTTAAGATAAACACAATATACTAGGACAGCTAACCCTGATTTCCTAGAAATTAAAAGAATAGCTAGAAATGCTAGGCAGAATTTCAAATTATCATGTTGAGTTAGAGAATAATGAAAAAAAAAACAGATATGAAAATTTATAAACAATTCATTTTATATCATAAAGCACTAATTTTAATGCTATTTTTCCATTGAAAAAAGTTAAATCACGAAAAAATCATAATTTACATCAAAAACGCTCTCCCCCTCAAATACCTTACCTCCAAGAGATTTATCTTGTCTTGGGAAAAAATTCGCATTTTGGCTCTTTTGGGAAACATTAGCTAGCTATCTTAGCAAGGCTGCTTTTAGTAAATATATCATATATGTCATATAGATGTTGTGAACGGAAATGAGAGCTCAAAAAGTGACATGCTTACATGGCAGATTTGTAATTTTTCGACACATAAAATTTCGATCATAAAATCGGTGCTGCACCTAAAAAAATCAAGAATTCGCTTAATCTCGATTTGTTGCTGCAAGAATGCGAATCTAGAAGAAATTTAAGGTTCAATTGGATTGTTTGGTCTATAATTACTTATTGAATCTTCAATAAGGTATGAAAACTGTCTTTAACTGCTTGCATTCATTGTATTGCACCTTAATAATTGTGGAGTATCGAAAAATCGGAATGTTTTCTACTTAAAACTGACAAACAATGCGCTCATTAACGAGGGCGTTTCACCACAATATATTTGTATTTATTTGATAGACATAGGGTATAATATATTTACATTTATATGATGTATCATTCCATTCAATAGTTAGTCAATAGAGCTGTGCATAGTCCGAGTTATTATCGCTTATTGTTGACCGATATGATATGTCACAATGAGAGAAACTATTTCAAAATGTTATCTACGAAGACTTTTATGGTATCTACAAATATATATGTTACCTTTAGATAAATATTATGATGGTTATTCTCTATTTTTATTCGATAGGTAAAATTTGATATTAAATTTGTCACTGATTTTTCCAATATGCATATTACATATTGCAACTTACTATAATATAATGCTATGTGTGCGTATTTTTATTATGCACACTTTAGTTGTGGAGATATTAAAGCTCAAATATCGAAAATTAACAGCGTTGATGCGCTCAAAGATGCACGTTTCTAGGATCACCTCTTAATTTATATTTCATCTCTTTGATATAATATATATATATGATTGTGATTTATTTGTGTATTTGCATATTTATCTTTTTGAGCTCTCATTTCACGTTTTATCTGAGTCTTAATTTGTGATTCATTTAAAAAACTAATTGTTCAATGAAAAGTTCGTTAAAATGAATCCTATATCAATGCCATTGAAATGCAAAAACAAAAAATGAAAATAACAAATTCAATTTTATATTTATTTTAAAGATTCATATTTAAGTCTAAATATTCAAAATTTACATTATTACAAAAAAAAGTAATTAACACTTCAAATGTAATTTTTATATATTCAATCAGAGAAAGATAAATAAATAATAAATTTGAAGATGCATAAAAATACGTTGAAAATACACAATTAAATAACGGACGCTTTTTTCCACGCCGTCTCAAAATTGAATGGTTTCCAGCGGGGACGCCCTGAGACGCCGTGGCAAACCAACACCTAAATAACGTCATTGACTTAGGGTTTTCTGTAGTAAAAGAAAATCAATCCAAAATTAGTTATCTCTAATAAAAATTTCTAGTGTGATAATATAATTAATTTTGGAGATGAACTAGTTAATTGTTTAGAAGAGACGGGAAAGAGGTTTTGATCGTCAATAGTCTTTTTACTTATATGTTGCTTATCTGGGAATGTATTGAATTGAATTGCCAAAATAAAGCAACCAATGGTTTATTACTCGAAAGAAGGGCTTAGAAGATACCACAAGCACGGTTGTAGTATTTTCTGCGGGACTCGAGACCATTGTAGCCACCGTTGACTCTTCTTGTGACTTGCTCGACGGAAGCACCCTTATCGCAGAGGGAATTCATGCCGTTCCTGTACCACCAGTAGCCGGCAGATGTCCATGGGTACTTGGAAGCGACGTAGTCAACACCCTTCATGACACTCCGGTCACCAATGTAGTTAGCGAAGTTCTGGTAGTTGGATCTGCCGGTGAGCTGGATGTAGCCACCACCCTTGTACTTTGGACCATCACCTGGGTAGATGTTGCCAAGATCTCTGCGGCCCTCGTAAGC
>JALKBU010000280.1:0-51902 GCA_023091735.1 Trichomonas tenax
TGCTCTCAACTCTCTTGAAGAAGTCTCCGACAAATCATCCGAACTGGAAGAATCCATCAAATCTCTTGAATCTCAGATCCAAGAGAAGAAGGATAACAACTCTAAGAACGAAGAAAACAACAAACAGCTTCAACAGCGTGAGGCTCAACTTCGTGATGAGCTTGATGCTATTGAAGATGTTCCAGATCTTCACCAAATTCTTGAACGTTCTATCAAGGATCTTCAGGATGAAATCGAATCAAAGAATGCCGAAAACAAGAAGAACGCAGAAAATAATTCCAAACTTCAACAAAAACTCAACAATCTAAAGGAGCAACTTGCTGCATTACAGCCAATTGAAGACAACTCCCATGATCTCAAGCAACAAATCAATGAAACTAAGAAGGCCCTTGCTACACAGAATGCCACAAACACTCATAACAAGGTTGCCAATGACCGCCTTGAGTCTGAACTCAATAAGCTCAAGAATGAGCTTGACAATCTCGAACAGACACCAGACAACAACGAAGAACTTCAGAAGCAGATCGCGGCTCTCAAGGCCGAAATCCAAGCTAAGAACGAACCGAACGACAACACAGATAACCAGGAACTTGAGCAAACAATCGCTGATCTCAAGAAGCAACTCGACCTTATTGATGAGGTCGAAGACAAGGACAACAAGCTTAACAAGAAGATCAAAGAGCTTGAAGATGCAATCAATCAGAAGAAGCAAGAAAACGAGAAACGTGATGCTAACAACAAGGCCCTCGAGGAACAATTAGCTCAGAAACAATCTGAACTCGAGAACTTACCAGTTGTTGAAAACAAGCTTGAGGAACTCAAGGAGATGCTCGCAAATCTCGAAAAGTCAATCGCTGACGAGAAGGCTAAGGCAGACGAAATCACACACAGAAACGATGTCCTTGCGGCAGAAATTGCTTCGAAGGAGGCTGAGCTCACAAATGCTACAAACGACAATGAAAAGGCTTCTAAGGAGCAAGCTGCTAAGGCTGAAGATCTCACTGCCCAAGTCAACGAACTCAATGACAAGATTGCTAAACTCCAAGAGGAACAAGAGATGAAGAAGATTGAAAATGCTGCTCAAGACAACTCGCTTCAAGATCAAATCAATGCTCTCAAGGACGTGCTTGAACAGCTCAAGTATGAAAATGAAACGCTCGATAACGAACTCAATGCTCTACTCGATTCCAAGCAAGCAGCTCTTGATGATCTTGCTGATCAAATCGCCCAGCTTGAAGAAGATAATGTTAACCTCATCCAAGCTATCGATGAGGAAACAGCTGACATGGGAGATCTTGTTGGCAACAAATCAGCTTACCTTACTGAGCTTGCTGCAGATAATGCTGCTCAACAGCAGACACTTGAAGATCTCTGGAAGCGTAGAGCTGAACTTGACGAGGAGATTGCCAAGGAACAAGACACGCTCAACCAGTCAACTCTTGATTTCGACAATGATGAGAGTCTTCTTCAATCACATGTCAACGATCTTGAGAAGAAACTCGCCGAACTCAAGGAACGTCATGATAAGGAATCTGAGAATCACAAGCAGAAGAATGGAGACCTCAAGGCAAAGATCGACGAACTCAACCACAAGATTGCCGAAGCTGAAGCTAACAAGCAGAAGCAAGACAACGATAATTCCAATGAGCAAGCAGAGCTTGAAAAGAATCTTGAAGAGTTACAGAAGAAGCTCGCTGATCTCGAAAAGAGCATTGCTGAGAACAAGAACTCCAACGAGGATCTTCTCGCCAAGAACAAAGCTCTTGAGGAAGCAATCGCTGCTAAGCAACAGGAGCTTGAGTCCATACCAGCTCTCGAAGATCGCACATCTGATCTTGAATCACAACTCAAGGAACTCGAGTCCAACATCGCCGCAGTCAAGTCCGCGAACGAGTCTGTTAGCAAGTCTAACGACGATCTTTCCAATGATGTTGTCTCCAACGAATCAGAACATAAGGCTCTGAAGGAGTCGTTCATTTCTGAGACCCAATCGGAGAAGGAACGCACCGACGATCTTCTTTCACGTCTTCATGAAACTGCCATTTCTTCAGTTACGGACGAGATCAACCAACTCCGCGCGGAGCAATCCTCCAAGGAAGCTTCTCTCTATGATGACATTTCTTCCAAGGAATCCCAACTTGAGCAACTTAACAAGTCACGTGATTCTCATGCAGAATTGGCTCAATTACTCGACGTGCTTCATGATCTTAAGGATCGTATAGAACATGGTGATGTTGACGTCGATGAGATCACAAAAGTCGCTTCTGATCTCACAGACAAGCTTGATAACTTCATTGTTGACCATGCAGATGATCCAGGGGCTGTTTCTCAAGCAGAAGCAATCAAGCAGTTGACCAATGATACATTTAATGCATTGATTGCATCTGAGGAGAAGGCTCTCGACGAAGCTGAAGAGGATAATTACGAAGAGGAAGATGGCATCTTTGTTGTTGGCGAACGTAATATTGATTTCATCCCAGAGGCTGAGGGCGGCCGTGATATCGAAGATGAGATCAATGAAAGACAGAATCAGTTGGACGAAATTCCAATTGTTGAAGACAACAACCAAGAACTTGAGGCCAAGCTTCAGGAACTTAAAGACACCATTAACCAGAGAAAGCAAAATAACGAGGAGATCGAATCCAAGAAGAAGCAACTTGAAGATGTCATTGCCGCCAAACAAACAGAGCTTGACGATATTCGTGAAGTTGTTGATAGATCATTCGATCTTGAAGCCGAACTTAATGCTCTTGAAGACGAAATCAATGCCAAGAAGCATAAGAACGTTGAAACAGAACAGAAGAACAAGCAGCTTGAAGAGTCCATCAACAACAAGAAGCAAGAGCTCGAATCAGTACCAGAAGTTGTTGACCGCTCAGTTGAACTTGAGGCAGAGCTTTCTGCTCTCGAGTCAGCGCTCGAAGACACAAAGACCACAGCCAAGTCACTCGAAGACCGCAACAACGAGCTTGCTAAGGAACTTGAAGCCAAGCAAGCCGAGCATGATTCCGAGATGAACAAGCTTAACGAACAGATCAATTCTCTTCTTTCCGAAATTGATGCCAAGGATGCGGCACTTTCGAAGACTGATGCAGACCATGCCGAAGTCCTCAAGAACGCCGAAGTTACAATTGATTCACTTGCCGAACGCAATGCCTACTTGGATAAGCAGATTGAAGAAAAGAAGGCTAACAACGAAGAGAAATCCAAGAAGAACGAGGAACTCGAACAATCCATTGCAGACAAGCAGAATGAGCTCGAATCCATCCCAGAGATCGAAGATAGATCAGCTGACCTTTATGCTCAATTGGAAGCCCTCTGCTGTGTTATCGAAGATAAGGCAGCCTTCAACGATGAAGTTGCTTCTAACAACAAAGAACTTGAGGAAATTATTGCTGAAAAGCAACATGAACTCGATGAAATCCCAACAATCCAAGATAATAAGGATGAGTTAGAAGAACAACTTGCTAAGCTTGATGACGAGATAGCTAAGAAGTTAGCTAAGAACTCTGAAACAGAACAGAAGAACAAGCAGCTTGAAGAGTCCATCAACAACAAGAAGCAAGAGCTCGAATCAGTACCAGAAGTTGTTGACCGCTCAGTTGAACTTGAGGCAGAGCTTTCTGCTCTCGAGTCAGCGCTCGAAGACACAAAGACCACAGCCAAGTCACTCGAAGACCGCAACAACGAGCTTGCTAAGGAACTTGAAGCCAAGCAAGCCGAGCATGATTCCGAGATGAACAAGCTTAACGAACAGATCAATTCTCTTCTTTCCGAAATTGATGCCAAGGATGCGGCACTTTCGAAGACTGATGCAGACCATGCCGAAGTCCTCAAGAACGCCGAAGTTACAATTGATTCACTTGCCGAACGCAATGCCTACTTGGATAAGCAGATTGAAGAAAAGAAGGCTAACAACGAAGAGAAATCCAAGAAGAACGAGGAACTCGAACAATCCATTGCAGACAAGCAGAATGAGCTCGAATCCATCCTAGAGGTCGAAGACAAGAGCTCATCACTTGAAGATGAACTCGCTAAACTTGCCCAAGCCATTGCTGATAAGCAGAAGAAGAACAACGAAACAGAATCAAAGAACAAACAACTCGAAGCATCTATTGCTGAAAAGCAGAAGGAGCTCGATTCCATTCCACAAATTGAAGACAAGACCCAGCATCTTGACGAACAGCTCGCCAAACTCGCCGATGCAATTGCCGACAAGCTAAAGAAGAACGAGGAAACAGATGCTAACAACAAGAAACTCGAGGATTCACTTTCAGACAAGACATCAGAGCTTGAATTAATCCCAGATGTTCAATATAGATCTTCTGAAATTGATGCCAAATTATCCGATCTCACACAAGCCACTGAAGATAAGAAGGCTAACAACGAAGAGAAATCCAAGAAGAACGAGGAACTCGAACAATCCATTGCAGACAAGCAGAATGAGCTCGAATCCATCCTAGAGGTCGAAGACAAGAGCTCATCACTTGAAGATGAACTCGCTAAACTTGCCCAAGCCATTGCTGATAAGCAGAAGAAGAACAACGAAACAGAATCAAAGAACAAACAACTCGAAGCATCTATTGCTGAAAAGCAGAAGGAGCTTGAATCCGTTCCCGAAGTTTGTGATCAGAGCAATGATCTTCATGATCAAATTACTGAACTTGAACAAGACATATCTGACAAACAGAAGCAAAATGATGAAATCGATTCCAAGAACAAGGAACTTCAGAAGCTAATTGATGAAAAGCAAGCTGAACTTGATTCTATTTCAACAGTAGCAGACTCCACCAAGGAGTTAACAAATAAGTTGAAGGCTATTTCTGATGCCTTCGAAAGTTATAAGGCAACTGCCCAAATTATTCAAGCCCGTGAAGATGAGCTCAACAGAGCACTTTCTGTCAGGCTCCATGAATTGAGTCAGCTTGAAGGAGAGTTAAATGAACAAGTTATGACTGTTGCACTTAAGGAAGCCGAATTAGGCGACTATGAATCAGAACACCAGAAGAGGCTCCAGGCAATCCAGGATAAGATCACTGAAGCACAACAGCGTCTTATTTCTCTTGTTGATGACAAGTCGATCAAGGACATTCAGTATGCTCAAGAGCTTGCAGTCCTTGAGGATATATTAAATATCAAGAAGGAAGAACTCCAGAATGCCAAAGATGCTTCAACAGATCCTGAGCTCAACGATAAGCTCTCTGAACTCGAAAAGCAGCTTAATGACAAGAAACAAAAGAATGCTGATATCGAATCCAAGAATAAGTCACTCGAGCAAGAAATTGCTGCTAAGCAAGATGAGTTGAACAACACACCACAAACAGAAGATAACTCAGAATCATTACTTGAGAAGCTTAACGAGATCAAGTCTGCTATCGACAACCTGAACGAGA
Organism: Trichomonas tenax; assembly: GCA_023091735.1. NCBI lineage: Eukaryota > Parabasalia > Trichomonadida > Trichomonadidae > Trichomonas > Trichomonas tenax. The sequence goes on from JALKBU010000280.1 coordinate 5,394, forward strand.
ACAATGCTCAAACGCAGGAGAAGATTGCTGATCTTCAGTCACAAATTGAGAAGAACGAAGCTGCAGCCGCAGAACTTCGTGAACAAAACGAACAACTTAGCAGCCAGCTTGCTGAGAAGCAGGCGGAAGTTGCACCACAACTCGAAAAGCTTGATGAAGAGATCAATCAACTTATTGATCAGATCGATCAGAATTCACAGAAATTAGATGAACTCAACCAAGAGCCAGTTGATGATAAGCAGAAGCAACTTGAAGAACTCAAACAGAAGTTAAAAGAGCAACAACAAGAAATCGAAGAGGTAGAAAAGAAGAATGAAGATATCGAAGAACTTCAAAATCTCATATTCGACCTTCAAAAGAAGGTTGACGAAGGTGACTTATCTTCTAACGAGCTTAGCGAACTTGCTAGTGCCATCATTGCCAAACTCGATGACTATATTGTTGACCACATGGATGATGAATCAGCTGTTTCTGATGCCGAGTCCATGAAGGCAACAATCAACGAGCTCATTGATAACTTCTTAGATGCTTACGAAGCTGAGCTTAATAGGGAGGAGGAAGCTGACGAAGATATCATGGTCCTTGGCGAAGGAAAGACACACGAAATTATTCTTGACCAAGGGCCAAATCCAGAAGTCGCCGCTCTCGAAGCCGCTGTATCCGAAGCCAAGAATGAACTTGCCTCCACACCAGATGCCGAAGATCGCACATCTACTCTTTCTGAGGACCTTTCCTCTCTTGAAGATGCCCTTGTCTCCAAGAAGCAGAAGAACTCCGAGATTGAACAGAAGAACAAGGAACTCGAAGATGTAGTTGCTAACAAAAAGCAAGAGCTCGAATCAATCCCACAGGTCGAAGACAAGAGCAAGTCTCTTGAAGACGAACTCACCAAACTTGCACAGGCTATTGCCGACAAGCAGAAGAAGAACAACGAAACAGAACAGAAGAACAAGCAGCTCGAACAGTCAGTTTCAGAGAAGCAGAAGGAGCTTGAATCCATCACCGAAGTCGAAGACAAGAGCGATTCACTGAATGAAGAACTTTCACATTTGTCACAATCCATTTCAGATAAACATAACAAGAACGAAGAGACATCTCAGAACAACAAGAAGCTTGAAGATGCTATTTCGGAAAAGCGGAAAGAGCTCGAATCTGTTCCAGATGTTTCTGACAACAGCTCTGACTTGATTGCTACATTGAAGCAAGTCGAAGATAAGCTTTCTGACCTTAACCGCCGCATTGAAATTGCGAAATCTGAGAATGCTAACATCGAAGCCGAGAAGTCCGCGCTTGAGTCAGCGATTTGCGATAAGCAGAATGAACTCGATTCCATCGCAACTGTTGAAGACAATCGCTCTGCTCTTTCCTCCACTCTTGCTTCCCTTGAAGCTTCGATCAATGCTAAGAATTATCAAAACGAAACAATTGAAAAACAGAACAAGTCTCTTGAAGATTCCATCTCCAATAAGAATCAAGAACTTAAATCTATTCCAGATGTTGTTGATCGCTCAGCTGAACTCGAATCAGAACTTTCTGCTCTTGATTCTGCTCTCGAAAATACAAAGGCCGCACTCAAATCAATTGAAGATCGCAACAACACTCTTGCTAAGCAGCTTGAAGCTAAACAGGCTGAACACGATGCTGAGATGAACAAGCTTAACGAACAAATCAATGTTCTTCTTGTCGAAGTTGATTCTAATGAATCCAAACTTGGACAAGTAAATGCTGATCATGCTGAAGCAGTCAAGCAAGCTGAAGATCGCAAGGAAGAAATTTATAAGCAGATCGAATCTCGTAAGCAAGAAAACGAAAATATCGCATCAAAGAACACAGAACTCGAAGCTGCCATCGCTGAGAAGCAGAACGAACTTGATTCCATCACAGTTGTCGAAGATAAGTCACAGGAGTATGAGCAACAGCTTGCTGCTCTTGAACAAGCTATTTCTGACAAGACGAAGGCTAACGAGGAAATCGAAAACAAGAACCAAGAAATGCTTTCCAAGATTGAAGAGAAGCAACAGGAACTTGAATCAAACCCAATAGCTCAAGATAAATCCGAGGAACTCGAATCAGAGCTTTCAAAACTTGATGAAGAAATTGAGACCAAGCAAGAAGAAGATAATATTGATCAGATCCGTGACCTCATTAACGATATCCAATCTCGCTTAGCTAACAATGACTTCACAGCAGATGTTCTCAACGACAGTGCAAACGCTATAATCGAGAAGCTTGACGACTACATCATCAATCACTACGACAACGCAGACAATATCTCCGAAGCTGAGTCTATGAAGTCCACTATCAATTCACTTGTTGATGAATTCCTCAAAGCGGTCGAGAACGAGTACGAAGACACCACAGATGGCTCAGATCTCGAAACTAATGTTTCTGATCTTGCTTCACAACTTTCAAGTGGCAATGCGGATCCCGAATCTGTTGTTTCTATTAGCAACAGTATCATTTCCTATCTCGACAACCCTATTGCTTCTACGGATGATCCATCTGAGCGTTCACATCTTGAGTCTATCAAGTCGGAACTTAACGAGAATATCGACAACTACTTGAGCTCTCTTGAAGCAACTTCCGAATCGGAAGCCAATGTCGAAGAGGAGTCTTTTGCTGAAGCACAGACACCCGACATCATTCGTGACGAATCTGCTGCCGAAGATATCTCTGATCTCAAGGCTGCAATTTCAGCTGTTTCTGATGAATTAGCTTCAATACCAGAGTCCGAAGATCACTCAGCAGAGTTATCTTCAAAGCTCGACGAATTACAGCAGGCATTAGCTGATTTGAAGAAACACAACGAAGAGATTGAAAACAAGAACAACGAACTCCAGAAATCAATCGATGATGTTCAGTCACAAATCGATTTCATCCCAATCGTTGAGGATAAAACCGAATCACTTGTATCCCAATTGAACGCTCTCAAGCAAGCCTTCGATGAACGCTCAAAGCAGAACGAAGAAATCGAGAACAAGAACAAGAAGCTTGAAGATGAAATCTCAGAGATGCAGAAGAAACTTGATTCACTTCCAACATCAACGGATGAAAGCTCCGATCTCGAAAGCAAACTTGAGTCCATCAAGCAATTCATTGACGCCAAGAACAAGCAGAACTCTGACATCGAAAACAAGAACAAGACTCTTGAAACGATAATTTCTGACAAGCAGAATGAACTCGACTCACTTCCAACAGCCGAAGACAAGAGTTCTGTTCTTGAATCGCAACTTTCCTCCCTTGAATCTGCTCTCCAATCCAAGAAGGACGAACTTTCTTCTATTGAATCTCGCAACAAATCTCTTTCTGATTCAGTTGCGTCTGAAGAAGCATCAAACGCTTCAGAGATTTCCAAACTCGATGAACAAATCAATTTACTCCTTGCTGAGGTTTCAAAGAAGGAAGATCAACTTTCTTCACTTAACTCAGCTCATGCTGAAGCTGTTGCAATCAGCCAAGTCACAATTGATTCACTCAAGCAACGTATTGATGTAATTTCTCAGGAACTCTATGCTAAAGATGCTGATCACGAGTCAGAAATCTCTAAGCTCGATAACCAAGTCAACGAACTGATTGCCGAAATCTCTAACAAGGAAGAAAAGCTCAACGAGCAAAACGCACAGCACGCTGATGAATTGCAGAATAACCAGGCTACAGTTGATTCTCTCAAGCAGCAGTGCAAGGAACTCGATGACAAGATTGCTGAGGACCAGAAGAACTACGAACAAGAGATTTCCAAGCTCAGCGAACTTCTCAAGCAACTCCAGCAGGACGTTGACAACAAGCAGAAGGATCATGATGCAAAGAAGGATGAATTCGAACACAAGCAATTCGCTCTCCAAGCTTCACAAACTGAACTTGAGGAGAAGAAGAACTTCCTCAACGGAGAAATCAAGCAACTCGAAGAGAAACTTTACTCTCTTCCACACGTTGTCGATTCCACAGAAGGATTCAGTGTGCAAATCGCACAACTCCAAAAGCAAATTGCAGACAAAGAAGCTGAGAACAAGGCTATCTTAGACCGCAACCAAGAACTCCAGTATACGCTCGATGCACTCAAGCGCCAGCACGCACTCCTCCAGACACCAGAAGACAAATCAGAACAGCTCCAGAAGGAGATCGACGAAATCAGAGCACTCATCAACCAGAAGCGCGAAGAGAACGAGCGTGCCAAAGAAAACAGCGAGAAACTCGAAAAGGACCTTGACGACATCTGCCACGAACTCGATGCACTCGAAACTATCCCAGACCGATCAGAAGAACTCAAAGCAAAGATTGCAGCAGCCGAACAACAACTTGTAGAGCAAATCGAACAAAACGAGAAGAATGAAAAGATCAATGACGAACTTTCCACTCAACTCGAAGATATTGAGCAACAACTCGAACCAAAGCAAGAAGTCTCTGAACAAGACATCTACAACAGCATCCAAGAAATTTACGACGAGTTGTCTAAAGAGGATCCGGACCTCGAGAAGATCATTAGAGACGCAAGCCCACTCCAGAAACAGATTAATGATCTCATCAGCAACGCCAAGACTCCGGAAGAACGCGAACAATGGACTAAGGAGCAAGAAGCAATAGACCAAACTCTCGATGAGCTATTAGACGTAGCACATCAAGAGAGCGAAGACGGGAATGACGCAGCCGGCAAACATCGTAGAGCCAGAAGATCCGCGAAGCAACTCCTCGATGCCATCCAGGACCCAACCGGAAAGGAGATCCCAGAATCACTTTCTGACCTCGCGGAGAATCTCCAAGGCATTGAAGATCTCCCAGAGGAAGACAAATTCGATGTTCAGGAACTCACCAACATCGTTATCGAAGAAGCCAAGAAGGAGCTCTGCGATTCCCCTGACGATGACCAGGCCAGTGAGGTGCAGCTCGCCATCCAGGAACTCACAGAGGAACTCATCAGTGGCGACTTCGACCTGGATAACATCAAAGAAAAGGCCCAATTGATACTTAAGTCCCTCGATAATACTATCCAGAACTCCACCGATGAAGAGGAAGTTGAAAACGCACTGCAGGTCAAGCAGTCCGTCGAAATGATCCTCGAAGCATTCTCACAGCTGGTGGAAGAGTAGCATGTTTTTTATATTACCTTTTTTGTTTAAATAAATTTGTTTTTCTTTAAATTTCCTCTCAATTTTTATGTAAACATTTCAAAAATTCAATAGTTTACATTCTAGAAATGAGAAAATTAAACATTTTCGGAACTTCACCAATTTCAAAAAAAATTAGGACAAAAACATGAAATTGTCCGCATCGAAAAGTATTTCGTTTTGCGCCTTCATTTCGCGTTCTACTTCGATATTTATTAAAAATCTAATCAATATCGTTTGAAAAAATCATTATTATATTATATAACACATATAGCATTGTCATATTTGACTTTTCTATTATGTTTCAATGATAATATTAGTATGTTATAATGCAAATGATGGAGAAATCGAAGATAAATTATTAGAAAGGTTTTTGAACAAAAATTGATCGACAAAGCGCCATCAATTACTAAACTAAGTACAAAAACAATGTAAAAAGGCGAAAATTTTGTTGAATAGTTTACACAATGCACGTTTAAACATAAGATTTTGATGAAAAAAGTCGTAAAGTGGCTCATCGACGTCTGTTTCCGTCCACCGCGCCACGAGTACGACAGTGACAGGACCGCGGTTGTCGTGACGACCGGGGAAGCGGTTTACGTGCGGCGATCGATGAAATTCACGAATTCTAAAGGAAATCAATTGGAAGGTTCCCTTTGGTGCGACAAGGACTACGAAATACCGAAAAATTGCCTCGTTTATCTGCATGGCCTTGGCTCAAATCAGTTCGAAGCACTAAATTTAGTTTCATTTATGTGCAGTCCTGAATTAGCTGTGTTTTCATTTGATTTTTCTGGCTGCGGTAACTCGGAGGGCAATTATATACCACTTGACGGTTCAGGAATCGACGATGTCAATTCGTGTATGAAAATTCTCGATGAAGAGTTCAATTTTACCAAATACGCTGTTTGGGGACGATCAATGGGCGCTGCCATTGCATTACACGTTTCATCTGAAACAAATAAATTTGTCTGTTGTGTATCTGATTCTGCGTTCAAAGACACAGAGGCAGTTGTGTACGACCAGACCAGCCAGAACGGAATCCCTTCTTTTGTCATTCCTATCATCAAGAAAATCGTCGCAAAAGAAGCATTGAAAACACTAGGGACAGACATCATTTCTCCTTACCCATTTGCTTCCCTGAGCAAGTCCACGACTCCTCTATTGATTGGACATGGAAAGCAGGACTCCTTCATCACTGTGTCGCAAGCGAACGATATTTTCGAGCAATACGGATGCGACGACAAAATCGTTTATGTTTTCGACGGGTGCCACAACACCGGAAGGCCGTGTCAGTGGTATGAATACGCTTCCAGATTTGTTCACAGGAAACTCGGTTTAGAGCCTATGAAGAGGTTCTATGACAACATAATCAGCAGCTCCGATATTCACTCTGGCTCCAAAGGCGTCGTGATGTTTGATATCGACTGCATCATTCAGGACGCGCGGAGGGCTAGAAAAAGGTATTTGAAGGTTGCTGATGACATTTCATGCACAAGATCAGACGCTTTCACTGATTTGAAGACTGCATGAGCATGTTATTCCTTTCTTTTGTTTGTAATAAATTTCTTTTGTTTGTTTGTCAGAATTCAATTTTTAGTTCTCTTCAACGAAAATTTTTTTAACTAAACTCTCTTCATACAGAAGACGCATTTGGGTGTTATTTTGCTCTTTTTTAGATGCAGAATTAATTTTGAAAAAAAATATCAATGATAATTAATAAAAGATATCAAAAACAAGATGTTTATTAGTGTTTGCGTCTTTTCTCGATTTGGCGTGCTGCTTCAACCTTTGGTGAAGCTTTGTATGGCTCAACTTGAGGATGCATGTCATTGCATATCTCGAACTCTGGCATTTCTTCGAAAGCCTTCTTTGCATCTTCTTCGTGAGTGAACTGAACAATTGATTTTGATCTCTTTGGTCCGTTCATAATGGAAAGTCTATCGACTGTTCCAAACTCTTGGCAGAATTCCGCGATCTCTTCGAACGTGATGTCGTTTGGGAGGTTTGATATAACGAATGTGCATTTTTCATTCTCGCGGACGCCGAACTGGATCTTGCCAAGCATTTCTTTTGTGACGCGTGGTGTGCAGTGTAATCTGACGCCTCTGATGAATGTGTCGTTTCCGATCCTGACAGCTTCCTGTCCATCTTCTTGTGAGTCGAATGTGACAACGATACGCGGTGGGTCCCACTTGTTCTTTGGATTGACGCTGATTTCAACGCCCACTGCTTTAGTGAAAACTTCCTTAACTTTATTTTCCTGTGTTTTGTATGGGAAGTTTGAAACGAAAACTGTTGTGTAATCGATTGATCTTGTGTATGAAATTTGCAATTCCTTCCTTAATTCTAAAGCAGCCTTTGCGCATTCCTCTGTTTCGAAGAGAACAAATGCAAACGGCTTTCTGTTCTTTGCTTGTTTGATATTGACTGAAAAGACATTTCCAAACTTCATGAAATCATCGTAGATATCTCTGCAAGTTGTCTCCGGTGGGAAATTTTCGACTTTCAGCTGCCAAGCTTTCATTCTTTCGAGAACATCACTTGGAATATATGGTGTGAACAGAATTTCCTCACCCTCCATCTTAGAGAAGTTCAGCTCTTTGATAACATTTCGAGCATCTTCGACAGAATTGAACAAAACATTGAGAGAATAAATTTGTTCGTTTTTAGGCTGAACATACGATTTCACGACTGGACAGACGTCGCTGAGGTAATTCACGATTTCAGATTGTGTGATTTTCGTTGATATTTGTGCAAGATGAACAATCGGAATTTCTCTGTAATTTGTGTAAACGCTGAAATGTGCACCTTTGAAATCGAGCAGAGGAAGGATCCTTGCAACGCATGTGGACTCAAAATCACGCGTCATTGTCAAGAAATGCAAATAACTCGATGATGTGTATGTGCTTGTGTTTCCGAATATGCGGATGATGGACTGAACGTTTTCAGTTGTAACTCCGTCTGGAATGCTTCCAATATAAATCGTTGTTGTTCTAAGAACGCGTTCGAAGTTTCTAACAGGTGTAATTTGCTTTCCTGGAAACAGCACTTCGATTTCATTCAGTCTTTGATTGTTCTCGAATACGAGAACAGTTGTAATTTCATCTGTATTCAAAGAAATTGAATAAGTGGAAACTTTTGAGCCCGTGCGACTCACGAGCATGCTCACGAGGTCATCAGAATTCTCATAATCGAAATTTTTGATGATGAAAGCAGTAAATGATTCCATTTCGAATTTAAAAAATGGTTGTGAGCTTTTCTGACAAAATGTAAAGTGTAAGCAAAAATTAATCGCGTTTTTATTATTTTTATCGTTTTCTATAGTGTGCACTTTATAGAAGTGATTTTTCTGACATGTAATTCTTGTCAAAAAATGGAGTTAAAATTTTTTGTTTCAAGGGCGAAGTTTTAAGTTGTAATTCCATTTTTGATAACTATTCCCAAAATTCAATATCACAGCATATATTACCTCTTGCTGAATTATCATCAGGAATCATAGTTATCTAGATTATATTGAAGATTCTTCAAATTTTCGCAATTGAATTTGACCAAAAAGATTTTTGTTCATTTTTATATCTTTGTTCTTGTGATAAACTGAGACTTGGCTTTCTTAAGCAAATATTCAGATGTGAATCAAATTTCAACATTTCATTATGATCTGCAGCTTTGATAAAAGAATCATTCATTTGTTCAGTAATCAAACATTGCAATGCTATAATTTACAATGAATAGCACTCTGAGGGCATTTGCTTTTATGGTTATAATGTACCAACTTCATTGTAATGTGTTGGATGCAAAGAACACGATCATTTTAATTGTCCATAATTTGTCGATTTTTACGATGAAATTTTTCCCATTCTAGTCATTTGTCTGAAGGCAATGGTGTAGCATTTAGAGGTGGCTTTTCTCTTCCTGATATAGAGGCTGTTGCTTTTCAAAATAATTTTGGTTCTGTCTATCCAAATTGCGAAATATAAAAATACATTTTTTGATGTGAATCTTTATGGTGGAATTGAATCATTCATTCACCTATCGTGCAGCACCAAACAAGGTCATTATGGAAACGGATATGTGAAAATTACTCCAATTTATTTGTTCGAGAATTTGAATATTCAAACTTGTCCATTTTAACAGAGATTTCAATATATTATCCTCGCTTATCAGATTTCTACTGATTATCAATAAAATAAACGCACTATGTTCTAATGTATTAACAAAATACCCGTAATATTTATAAATAAACAATAAAAAATAAATATAAAAATATTAACAATTACTTAGATGCTTGGAAGGAGAATTTGAAAAATTCTCCATTTTCCAGGATTGCATATGATATCATTGTTGATGAGCAGAATGTTATTCTTGAAATCTTTGAGTTCAAACTGTGGATGCAAACGATCTTCAAGTCAACGAGACGCCATAATACTAATCTTCTTTCAAGTCCGATTAAAAGGAACTCACCTTGATCTGGCATCACCGCGATGATTGCTGCACTGAGGTTCTGTTTGAGAGGTGCCGACGAAACAAGATTAAGGCACAAATCTCTGACTTCTATCTTACCTTCATTGTCGACATTGACTGGCGATGTGACAGTCACAATAAGGCCCATCTTGCTAATGAGAAGAAGGTTCGGGAGTTCCGTGAGCTTAGTGATAGCGTAAGGCTTTGCCTGCATAAGTGATGAGACAACAAGCAAACCAGTTGTGTCGATAGATACAATAGCATCAACATCTTTGTTAACGCAAACAAATTCAATTGGAACAGCATGTGCAGATATGATTGCGCTGTCTTCTTTGTTTTCCTCCCAGATGAAAACCGATGAATCTAATGTGCATGCAACAATATCACCATCTCCAGTTGAGTCTATTGCAGTGATAGAGCTGCCGTGAGTTGGTGAGACTTTTAATTGGAGCTTCTTTGAGATGCTGACAATCTCATAAGTGTCTTTATATGGAGCAGAAACAACGAACATGTCGCGATCTGGTTCATACACAAAGTGACGGACTGATGAGCATTCGAATGGATACTTTTCTGTAATGATGTTCAACTGCCCATTCTTGAGTGCGCGATAGTGTGAAACAGTGCCATCGTGTCCGACCATCATTGGTGTATCGCCGTCGAGAACAAGAGCAATTGGAGTCTCTTCGACGTTGCATAATAGAGATTCTGTGCACGAAATGTGCGCGGATCCAGTGCAGATTGATCCTGTTGGGAACGAATGTCTTTCTGGGGATGCATCAGAGAAGATCTGATCAGGGCATGAACCGAAGTTGTATGCACTGGATCTGGCGACCTCTACATCTATTTCTGGATCATCGAGGCACTCTGGATATGAATATGGACTGAAAACATTGAATACATCTTCAGCGCCTTTTCCACGACTTCTGTTACCAAAGATTATATCAACCCAACTGTTGAGGTTTTCAGAAACATAAGGAGACTCGAGTGCCAATCTATTAAGGATTACGAACTGAGCTGCATTCTTCGCCCATGGTGGCAATTCAACATCATCAACTTTCTTGCCATTATTGAGAACACCTAAATCATAATTCTCAATATTTCTCAGGAAGTCACTAAATGAATAGAACTCTGGAATCAATTCTCTATAATCAGCTCCAAGGCCAGTGACGCCGTCCCATGAGATTGGAATGCTAGTGAAGAGTCTGTTTGGATTATCAAATCTATCCTTCTGGAGAAGAATGTGGAGCGTTGTGAATGGCTCCATTCTGATTAAATAGAAGATAATGTATGCAGGTGTAGAATAGTGGACTCTGTACAAGCAATCGAAGACTGTTCCTTTGACTTCGTTACGAGATTCGATCAACTTACTGAGTCTGACTGAGTTGAGAGATCCAAGTGGCCTTGAGAGCCTTCTGTAGTTGCTTAGATCATTCAAGTTGAGTGTTTCACTCTTATAGTTAGTCAAAACCCATGGATAGACTGGATACTGAGAAATGTCGTTGTAAGAGCGTCCTGAGAACATGTTGAGCCAATACAAGTACTCGTAGTTTGTCATCTTTCCTGTCTTCCACTTCTCAAGTATGTCACTTGGCAGATTACCGAGAATTGGCTTCTTTTGATGAAATTCGATATTTGGTGCTGTAGTTTTATCAGCAATTGTGTTCAAGAAGATGTTTCTTGTCTGATCATTGTTGAAAATGAAGAAGTATGAAACAGCGTTATTTGTGAATATTTCGCACGCGCAATTGATCAATTGGTATCTTCTCCACAACATATATGTGATTGTCTGTGTTTCAATTTCGATGAATTTCGTTGAACTCTTCAGCTCATCTGTGATCGGTGTTTGGTATTCTTTGGCTTCGAAAATAATGTAATTCTGTGAGACGACAACCTTTCCTGTATATATTCTTCTGACTGTGCACATCTGGCAGTCGAATGTGATGATAGCATCACCAGCGACTTTATGATTCTTTGAAACGACATCTGTAGGCTTCATCCTTTCGACAACGACAACTTCGCCAGTTGAAGCATCTCTCATTCTTGATGCATCCATGTGATCATTGAAATGCTTGTTCGGCTTCATTCTGTAGTGTCTTCCATAACTGTCGATTGCAGGATCGAACTTCTTATGGATGCTGTTGTTGTCCGATGTCCAAATGCCACCAATTGTATTATTCAAGTTGTTGCTGAGGTTCTCCCAGACATACAATCTGTGCTTCTCCTTTCTGTCAAGTACCTGAGTGTCATTGATAACACTTAACACCCTCCTCATCTCTCCAAGGAATGACTCGATATCTGATGGAAGTGTGGTGACTTGTGCATCAACTTGATCGAAAACTTTCCTGATCTCTTTGACAGCTTCCGTGAGATAATCTTTGCATTCTTGGATTGTAGCATCGGTGATATTTGCGATCTGACGTTCTTGGAAGAAAGTTTCAATGCCGTCGTCAGTCAAGAATGAGAGATCCTCCCATTGACTCTTCAAAAGGCTTAATGAAGAACTTGCAAGATTCACATTGTTCTTAAAGGCCTGATAAATGTACAAAGAAGCAATCTTCAACCAGAGATAAGATTCGTTGTTAGTTTGAAGATGCGTGATCTGCTGAGTGACAAATCCTGGATCGAACTTTTCGATGAAAATTAGATTATTGGCGAAAAGGGACCAGAATGTGTCTGATCCGAAGTTCTGAATATTGGATTGGATGATAGAAATAACACCGGATTTAATGGACTCCATCAGAGAAGTAGGAGCTGAAACTGGATTGAGCTGCGAAGAGCGACTGTTGAAAACTGTAGGAACAAGTCTGAGGAAGCTAAGGAAGTCGAGTTCCTCGGTGTTAATTGCAGTATTAACTTCATACAGCTGGATGTTAACTATGCAATGGAGAAGAGCAGAAAGTAATGTTTGGGAGTAGATCTTACTGTCAAAGATATGCTGTGAGATAACTTCATAGGAACTGAACAAGGATGATCCGAAAATTGATATACAAACATCAACGAGAGAGAAAATCTGATAAACTTCTCTTCCAACTTTGGAATCCGGGAATAAAATGCAAAGCCACCTGAGATCTTTGGTGTAATTAGCAATATATAAAACAGCTTGATAGAAAACAACATTACAAATATGTGGGAATTTCAAGAAGAAACACTGCCTTAAGTTATCGAGTTTTCTCAAAGCATCTTCACGCGGCATCTTCATAAGCAAATGGCACATGACAGGAAGGAACTGCGGATATGATATCGGCTTGATGTCATCATAAACCTGATTTCCAATAGTGATGTTCTCTGGATTTTGGGTCTTCATGATGATAATCAAGAAATTGAAAAGATAATCAACGTTTGAAACCTCGAAGACAGTTGAAGCTGTTAAAATCAAGAAAGTATGGAGAACGTGTGGATGATTGAGATAATTAAAGATCATAGCAAGAAGCTTGAACATCAAGCACTGGTTTTCGATGGATGGGCTGTGAATGTTGGAAAATATTGGATAGAAGTATCCATATGTTGCTAAATACTTGAGAATGAATGTTGAATCAAGAAGCATCAACCTGATAACGAAAGAGAGGCAGGCATTGGCAAGTAATGGACTTGAATTCGACAAACCAATCATCAGCACATTTGGAAAATCGTTTTCGAGTGTGAATTCTGTATCTTTCATCATAACAAGAAGTGAATATAAGCTGTTTGAAACAGCTAAATCGAGTTCGTCGTGGCTGAAACTGAAAATACAAGCTTTGAGGAACTCGTTGAATGTCTTGAAAGATTCAATAAGATTTGGGAACTTGAAATATATGTCAGGAATCATCGACGGAATCAGCTTTGTAACAGAAAGATCCTTAAGGAACTGTTCTTCGAGCTCGCTTTTTATTGAGCCTTGAACTGTCTGATAAATTGTGGCAAAACTTGGAATGAGATTTTCTGGAATGTAACTTCTGTCTATCTGTTTCATAACTTGATTCAAGCAATAGAAGAAGTGACGAGATTTGAAAAGCTGGCCTTTCAGTGAAATAAGTGGACTGATGAATGAGAAGAATGAGTCAATCAATTGCTTTGGATCTGGGAATTTATGTGCTGAGAAAAGAATTGGAAGGAATATCGCAGGTCCACCAGCAGCTTTGATTGAGCTGAATATCGTTGGTGTGTATGGAATCACTAATCCATTAACATATCCTGTTTGACTTGTGTTGTACAAGTTGTATATTGAGTTCTCATGGACCGATTTTGCATTAAATTCAGCAATAACTTTGTCACCAACACCATTCTGGCTAACACGAATATACTCGAAGTCGATGTGATTGATTGTGATTTCAAGTTCTGTTGTTTTTCCGACACGGCGTGGCATTCTATCGAGTTCTAAAGGTTCACCTCCTTCATTGGTGAATTTCAAGCCATTTTTGTTGAAATCAAGTTTGAATTTTGTCCAAATAAACTTTGACGTCCTTCTGATCACCTTAGAAACACTGTAGTTTTCTTCTTCGGAATGAGCTTCTAACGTGAATGTTCCATTTTGTGCGGAAACTGTTCCTGTAACGTTCTGATATGTAATAGTTATGACTGTGCAGTTCGATTCTGAAATGTCGGACATTACTTCGATCGTAAATGGAGGAACAACTTTGATGTTCGATGCCTTGAAATACGAATAATCCATTGGATAAATATGAATGAACGACTGTGGAACATCATTTCTTCCACCTAATATTGATATGAGAAGTCTCAGCATGTTTGTGGAACTTGATGAGCCATTGGATATCGCTTTGAGAGTCTCAGATAACTCTGCTTTATGGAAGAATGAAGCGCCAATCATTGAAAAACAACTTGATACAGCAGTAGTTCCATCGCACTGAGCAATGTGGTTTATAAGGTGAAGTAAAACCCCAGACTGGAAGCATTGATATCTGTTTGGAATGGAGCACTGTATCATGTTAGAGAGAATTGCACAAATTGGTTCAAGCTTCGGTGTACATGATGCCCATTTCGTGAGGAAGTATAGAGGGCCGCAGTTGTAGATGTGAGAAGCAGCTGACTTGAATTCTTGTGATAATGTGATGTATTCAAATAATATATCAATTATGTCATCGCGAATTTCTAGCTTTTTGGCAATAGGTGCAAGTTTCTGGAAAATTCCGTAAGGCGTCATATTTAGTTTTTGATTAAAATCTGGTAATCTCTGTGATGTTCTATAGATAAGGCTAAGAATGGCTTTCAAGAAATCAGTTGCATATGTTGCATCGAAATTTTCTTTAGATAATATGTTGTTCAAGAGATGATAAAATGTGTTGAATGCTTTTGTCTGGATCAATGTTTTACAAAAGTCGTTTGTGCTGACTTCTGCAATTCTGGTGAAGATGTTTATGTAATATAAGTATAAGTCTGATGTTTTGACCGTTTTTAGTATGTTAAGGCATCTCTCTGTTAAAGTAAAAGTGGCCTTTGTTGTGACGAACGCTGTTTCAATCCATCCCATGACTGTGTGGAATAATTCTGGTTCGAAAGATAAACTTAAGATGTGGGAAACTGATTTCGGCTGACAAAAGATGAGTGTTGGATTGACTTTGAGATAAATATAGTCATAGAAATTTATCAAATATGTTCTCGCTAATTGAATTTCTTGGCTGTCATTTTTCACTAAATACATCTTGAATGATGATTCTGCTGTGCGGATTGACTCAATAAAGTCGATATACGTGAATGTCAAAAGATTGCAACTGCTTGAAATTAGAGCTTTCGTTAATGTTCTAATTAAGAATGAAGTTGTTTTTGGTTGTCTGTTACTGATTACTTTCGCGAATGCTTCATAAAACTGCCTTAAGGAGTTGTGTATAGTGATAAATGTCGTGATAAATTCTTGTAATTGGTAATAATAATCATAAATTGAAATGTTCGTTGAAGATTCAACAAAAGTCATATCGTTTAATATTCCTGGATCAAGAACATACTGAATAAACTTCGATGTGTGTAAGAAAAGAGCAAATGTGTCTGGTTTTGAACGATTTAAAATTTGAATGAAGAAAGAATAAAGAAGTGGATGACTTTGTCGTGATAATCTCGAAATGAATGTTTTCAGAAGATCTTGGTTGGTTTGTAAAGTATATTTAAACTTATTTAATACTTGAGAAAATAAAGGTGAATAAAACTGCTGGGGTTGAACGAAAATGTATTGATAATTGAGTATTCCTAAGATTTCTGTATCGAGTAATGGCTTTGGAAACGTTGTTGTGAGATCGTAAATGTCACTCATGTCAACTTCGGGTACAGAGAAGGAGACATCTTCGTGTGGTGTGTATTGACCTGTAAAACTTTCGATAATATATGTAATGTATGAAATAATTGCATCTACGCATTCAATAACTTCTAATTCGCGAGATTTGTGTGCAACAGCGACATAATTCAACCCTCCATAGAGAATCATCATCAATCCTTCGTAAGTTGACTCATTAAACTGACAGTAGAGCTTTTTAACAATGTAAAGAAGATGAGATTTTTGATTTTTCGTAAGGTATGCGTAATGTATCTCATTTGATACGAAACTGATTATATAGTTGTATATTGTTTCGTACATGCTGTTGAAAATCCCGTTTTCGAGGGAAATGAGTGTGAAATGAATAATGAAATCAAAAATACCTGAAAATGACAGATCGTGATCAACCTGAATATTCATCATTACGTTCGTAACGGCCGAAACTATGCCATTTGAATCTGTTAAAAACATGTCTAATTCAGATGGAGTGCTGATAAATGGAACAATATTCGAGTATAAATCGTCAACGAGTACCGACAAATCCTGCCCTCCGTACTTAAGGAACTTAAACATCGCTCCTTGTATATGAACTAAGTCTTTTAGCAGAGTATGTGTGTATTGTGGGTGAGAATCGAAGCTGGTTTGAATTGTAAAAGAGTAACATGCAAAAAATCTAATAATGAATGGACTGAATAATGTGTATTGCTGACAATTGTGCGCGTCTGGCTTGCACCCCGCGAATTTTTTTAACATGGCGATATATGGCGTAAAAACATATGATTTCGTAAGCTGCAGTTTATCTATGAGGAACTGGCGCTTCTGTCCTTCCGGAATTTTATCCAGTTCCTTCTTTTTCAATACGATTTTCGTGATTGTAAAACGAACCCACTGATCATACAGCTCAGAATCAATGCTCTGGTTCTTAGTGTCCAACTTGTCGTTGGTGGCGAAAGCATTAATGATAATCTGATAGAGATCATTTAGGTTCATTTATGAATATTTTTTTTGACATTCTTATTTTAATAAAATGTTGCAACTTTTGATAGGAGGACTTCGAAGCGGGCGAAGCGAAGCGTAGAAGGCCGATCTCTCAAAAGTTGCAACATTTTAGAATTCTTTGTCAATTCAAAATTTGAAATTCTGCTCAAAATTGAATTAGAACAAAATATCACATGATCTATTCATTAAACTCTAATAAATTTTCGATTTGAGACTTTTTTGTAAACTTCTCAAAAAGCAGATTTTTAATGGTCAATTAGAGCAATCTACTAGGATATCTCGCCCATGATATTTAATTCATTCCTCCAAATCCTATACGGCCATCGATTAGGGAACCCATCCCATCAAAATGCAGAAGATAGCTCCTGTATTTTGATATTATCGAAATCCAAATTCCTAAATGAACAGAATACATTGTTCCTTTATACAAACGCTCTTTTCATGGTGCCATAATTCAGTGCTTTTATATTAAATCTTTGTTTTTTTAATAAAAAATTTTTAAAAAGTGATAAAAATTGAATTGAATAATTTTAAAACTTGTAAGATTCAATTTTGATCGGATTTCAAATATTAAAAATGGAGTTGCGTTTCTGGTCAAGAGTGATCTGGTATAGAAGTCTGGTCCTTAAAATTTGATGGAATACAAAGAGAATCCTTTCATCAAATGGAGACTTCCATTAAAAATACTAACGGTTTTTGCAAATCAGATGAAGTGAATAAGGTTATTACACCCACTAAAAATCGATTTTTATTATCATTTCAAGGTGAAAAACCTAAGGAGAATTTGATCTCAAAATTCAAGTCATAACGATTAAAAAAATTGTTCCAAAAGTAACTCCGCTCCGTCACTTTTGGAAGAATTTTTAAAATTGACATTCATGGGGATCGCTCTCTTGAGCTGTAATAAAACGTTTTCTTCAAAAAAGGAGGATCAACTCACTTCATCAATTTTATCAAAATTACAAGAACAGTTAATACGCTTGTTGTAATGCTCCTTGTGACTGCCGGTCAATGATGGCGATGTTTATTCATATATTTCTTAAAAAATGTTATGGATAAAAATTGATGCAACACATTAATTGGGATTTCGAAGGATATATAGATGCATCAGTTGTTTCCTTGGGAACTGCTCAATACCAGAATATGAAATTGTTTGATATATTCAATTTTATAATATGTTTGCTCGCTATCATAAGCCATGATAATCTATTGACTTTTCAAATTGAAAAGATGCTTTACGAGGAATGAAATTTACTTAAATAATCTACAAATCTGATATTCAAACAAAAACGAATACACTTATAACTAAAATCATCATACGGAGGCATGGCAAATTATACAAAGAAATACTGGATGATTTTGTTGTAATTAGAAAATATTCCGAACTTAAAAATATTGTTACGATGAGAGCATATATAGGAATCTGAGCGTATATAGATCATGCTGTAAGGTTATGAAAATAAATACTGCTTGTCACCAAAAATGGAAGATTTGTTTTTTTGTATTTTGTTTATCTTTGATTAAATTTGCATTTCCTTTGTGTTAATGGTTGCTGTTTGTCCTATATATTTATATCTTCTAATGTTGTATGAACAATAATGTTTAATTCTTGTTAAATTAAATGTATTTCGAAATTGGATTAGTTAAACTGTTCGAAGATCATCGATAATTGCAACTGCTAACATCTCTAGCTTTGTATACGATTTTGAAGTGAAAAGCTTGTAGAGGTGCGAAATTTGAAAAATCCGTGTGATTTCATCATTAAAATCTGTTCAAATGTAGCTTATTCTAATGTACTTCAAATCTAAAGCTTGAAACATGAAACGATCATAAAACAAGAAAAAATAAACAAAATTAGTCTGAATATGATGATGAAGAGCTGCTTGAATACTTTCTGTGATGATGCCCGTGACGGTGGTGATGGTGGTGGTGTAAATGATGATTGTGACGATGTCTATGTGATTTTTCTTCATCTTCAGCGCTCTTGCCATCATAAGCAACTTTCCTAACAAAGATATTCTGTTGATTCTGTGGAACAATCTTAGGAGGTAATACTGGCCTCTGTGGTGGTAAAGCAGGTTTTATTATGGTGTTTTGAACTGGTTTTAATGGAATCATTGGTTTTAGTGGTTCTATTGGTTTCGGTGGCTCAGGTTGAGCAATTTGTTGTTCTTCTTGTGGTGGGTTTTGCTCTTCGACTTTTTCGGAATCAGAAGAGTATGAAGATGAACTTCCGGAAGAAGATGATGAAGATGAATCTGATGCATCGAGTTTTTGAGCTATTTCTTGGTTTTGTTTAAGTCTTTCAGCGATTTTCCTTTTCGCGTCTTCTAAAAATTGTGATGGAATACCAGTTTCGGAATTTTGCGCATCTTCGAGTAGTGGCCATAACTTTTCAATAAATTCCACTGCATGTTCTCCAATTAGTGGGATGATTTGTTCAGCAAAACTTTGTGATTCAATAGTTTCGGCCTGTAAAAATCCCATGATGATATCTTCGTCAAGTTCTTCGATATTTAATGGTTCTAATTGCTCGTGAATCCATGGTCTGAATGAGTCAGAATTTATATTAGTGATTTCTAATGATTCTGAAACTGCAGATGAAAACTTTACGCGATTTCCTTTCTTTAATTTGTCAAATCTATGATCTTTGCTCGCGTTCGCTCCGGCAAAGTAATTTCTAGAAAACATTGTCACTTTTCTAATACAATGCGGGAAAAATCAAAATCAAAAATTAATCAATGATTTACTATTCAAATAACATTTTGAATATATTCCAATAATCAATTTGATTATTATAAAAATGATTATAAGTATATGATTGACATTGTATTTGATAAAATAATATCCAGTTAATTTTGAAAATAGAGCATTTTTTTAGATTTGAAAATTTGTGAATTGAATATTTTTCCATCTTATTATGATAATATTGATATACAAATGTTTTTATATATGTAATTATAATCAAAATGATAATAAAGGAGATAATAATAAAAATAACTGTTATGTGTTAAGTAGTATCAGAAGAATAAGGAATTTTGAGAAAAGAAAAATCTGAAAAAAAAGAAAGAAAAAAAATTGAGCGGTTTGGTCGGCCTTTTCAAGGGATGTCTCTTAAGCAGTTCCTCGTCATTGCTCGCCCACTCCCAACAAAGGAGATTGCCAACCCACCAGCTGTCCGCGTCCAGGTCTTCGCTAAGGACGAAGTTTGCGCCAAGTCCAAGTTCTGGACACTCGCTCAGCGCATCGCCCGCCTGAAGAAGGCCCACGGCGAAATCCTTGCCGTCAAGCACGTCATCGAGCCAGAGCCATCACGCGTCAAGAACTACGGCGTTTGGCTTTCATATCGCTCAGCACGCAACCATCACAACCTTTACAAGGAGTACCGTGACACCACAACAGAGGGTGCTGCTACAAAGATGTACGCCGAGATAGCCGGCACACACGATGTCTCTGCTGACAACATCTCCATCATCAAGATCGCTGAAATTGCCACAAAGGATGTCAGAAACAAGCACATTTCCCAGTTCGCCCACGAGGGTATCAAGTTCCCAATCCTCAAGCAGTCAATCCGCGCCCCAACAGCTCAGGCCAAGAAGGTCTTCTCCAAGGTCCGCCCATCTGTTTGCGGCTTCTAAAACTTAGATTTTACTACTTAAATATAAATGGGATAATAAAAGCATCCTTCATTGTACTAAAATCGAAGTGAAATACAAACTGTGTGAAATTTACAAAAAAAAATGAAATAAATCGTCTTAGGCTCGGTCACATAGGGAATAGTTGAGGGGATTCTATATCTTCCCTTTCAAGTCAAGCATCCTCAAGGATGAAGCACATATATATATCTTTCATTTATCAACATTAGCATGTCATTTGTATGATACCAAACAAATGCATTACTAATTTTATATATTATGCTAGAAGCCCTCATATAATCTTATGATGTATTTGATGAGAATTAAAATTGATATGTAAAAAACAGTATATAACATTTACTAATTAAAATTCCGAGTATAGAAGTCGTTTCAATAGTTATAGTACATAAATGATGTCAAATTATTTTTGCTCATATTGGTTCAACTAGTGATTTGAACTCTCTGAGTTTAAAGGTCAAGTTCTGATATCTCTTATCATCGTAGCTCTTACGTTCCTCTTGGAATTTCGCACGGATCACTTCAAGAGGATTATCAAACTTTTCTCTGATGATCCATTCCATCATATTTCCAATAAACTCCTTAAACTGAGGATGATCTCTTATGTATTGCTCAGCTTCTTGATAAGATATATCTCCAGGAACATTGAAGATAAAAGAACCAAAAGCAATTGCACGCTTCGTTCTGTTATGCTTTTTTGATTTGATTGCAAATGAGTACGAGTGTCTGTTAGGATATACGTGTTTAAGAGAAAGAGAATATTGACCGGAACCAGGCATCTGGTTCTTGTCAACGAGCCACTCATCTCTCACATTGTGCGTTGGTATGGAGTAAGAAGGAGCACTCTCGAGATTTCTCGTTGTCGGACTGTATTGACCAGGTCCAGGAATATTTGCTGGCGCTAGGTCACGACGCGATGATATTTTATGTCCTGTTGCTGCAACTGTTGATGAAGGCAAGAAATTTGATGCTGGTGTCGACCGTAGCTCATAAAATGCTTTTCCTGTACGTGAGGCCATTTTGACATTCCTCAGCTCAGGGAAAATCCTGACATTCTGCATATCAGCATTTGCTGTTTCACTTCGATAATATGTTCTTGGATCAGATCTTGATATGGAATATCCTCTTCGCGATGTTTCGTGATCATATTGATACTGCCCTGGACCTGGAGATTCATCCTTGAGGATGCTTGACTTGAAATGCATTTGCCCAATTGTTATCTTTGGTCCATCACCTCCGAAATCGCTGATTGGACAGAACAGCAAGTCGGTTTTACTGTATCGCTTGTTCTGTGATGTTTTTGCACGTATTGCTGGCAGAGGGAATACCTCGGTAGACTTTGATCTTTCATCCAACTGTATTTGTTCTTCAGAGAGTGCCTGCAAGCTGAACGAGGTGTTCATAGTTACAGACTGGGTGGCACTAGTTTTCTGTAAGGTAATTCGTCCTCCCACTGTCACTATTCATTTTTTAGCAAAAAAATCTAATGCTTTGGATTTATAACTCATGTAGAGGTCTTATAAAGCAATCGCGATTGCTTTCATTCATATTCTCTTGAGCCTTTCGAACCGTTTTGTGGTGATTTCGCTTGAATAAATTCAATTTTGAACAAGATCGAATGAGCAAAAACATAATGATTTATGTTGAGTCATTGCCTGTGTGCGCACTGAGGAAGACTTTATGAACGTCAGATCTTCATCGTTCATTTATGTTTAACCTAATGAGCACATCATATCTTTATGATAAGCCGCTAAAAGAATATGACCGTTGCAATATCTAGCATCTGCACAATATATTCTTTGATTATCAATGATTGTCAGCAATAAATTTTACTATTGTGAAATTTCTGGCTTTCTATGACTTATCAGCTTTGGAATTACATTAACACGGAGCTGTATATCATATGAATTTAGATCTGATTCCTTAAAAATCGAGTTTTATTATTTCAGAAAAACTTATTAAATTATATGCGTCAACCTTGCATTGGATACTCCGTTTCACTTCTGCGAGTCTGTGTGCGTATCGCGAAATCCCTAAAAGCATGAGTTTTTTCGACGATTGTCTTCAGATAGTAAAATAAACTATGATAATTTTATAAATTTTAGCTTATGGCTTTGTAAGTAATCAGAGTTGAAGAAAAATAAATAATGGATCATATTATATATTATAAGGAGCATAATAAATTATTCTCAAATCCACATTTTTCCCTTTATATCGAGATATGGAAAAATTGCTCCGTATCCATTATTTTCCATGGAAACATACTCAAAAATAAGAGGCTAGCACAAACATTTTTTATTTCGAGATTTTAATAACGATCTTTATTATGCTTGATATCGAACACAGTAGTTGTCGGGTGATCACACATCTCCACACTCAGCACATCCCGGATAGTTAATTGGAAGAATCTGTCACGCCAATAACTCTACTTTTCTTTTAATCAATGTTTGATGTCAGGTCAAATCTTTTGAAATTGATTTGAAGAAATTCAGAAACCGACTATCTGGCATATTTCCGGCTGCTAACTGCCAAAATCACATGTGGGTTTTTGGAGATCTTTATGAAAAATTTCAATTGTCCTACTCTTAGCTGTTAATAGCCTTCATGGTGAGATATTCGATGCCATTTCCAGAATTGCTATAACGAATGGTTTTCAAAATTTTTTGAAAAAAAATGCGGAATTTCGCAATTTCGTTCCACGCGAAATACTACGGCATATATCGGATTTATTTTGCACTATGTCTGATTGCGATTTTTTGAGTACAAGCCATTGAATAATTTTACGTTCATTATTGTTCTCTCTATATCTTCTTGTTAACATTCTCTACCTCCTGGTTCCATCAAATCTTGAGATATCGAAACGTTCATCATTTCTTTACAATTTCAGGGTGAACTGAACACGAAACTAGCAACAACACACAAAGGGCTGTTTAAACAAACAATTTTCGAATTTAAAAACTTTTCAGACCGACGGTTTGGCGGGATAATTTTATTACCCGCCAAACATGTTAAGCGTACATTCATGTGAAAAGCATGATTCAATGAAAATTAATCAAATCATCGGCAAAAGTGACAAAACACAAAAACCCCGCGCAAATTAATTCTTCAATCTTAATGAATTTTTGATCCCTATTATGTGTTGGTAAAGAAATAATCACATTATACATCTCTCAAAATTTTTTTTGAAAGATCAGTATTATGGATAGAGAGGCTCCTAAACCCATACAATTCCCCTTTCAGCCACCCTACCAACAAGGCTCGCAGCCACCGATGATGGGCATGCAACAGCCTCCCATGATGGGCATGCAGGCCCCGATGATGCCTATGCAGTATCCGGGCCAAGGAAATCCAACTCAATTTTATAACATTGTTGAACAAGTTATGCGGCAACGCAACATTCCACCACACTACCTCCAGGATCAGCAATTCCGTGTTAACTTCTTTAAGTCTATAATGCCACCGGTTCCACAGCGTCAACCTATATTTCCTATGGCGCCACCACAGCAGCCTTTCCTTCAAAAGAAGAAGCGTTTTGATTCATACGAGGACGATGATGACGACGAAATCATTGAGGAAGAGCCTTCTTCTGAGGAAGCTGAATTTACAGATGAATCTGAAACTTCAGAAGACGAAATTAACTCCGAAACCTTTGAGGACTACCAGCCAACAGGCGACGGCCCAAGGAGAACAGCAGGAAGAGAGCGCCACACTGAGAACATGAAAACGGACGACGACGATTTTGAGGAAGAAGAAGAGCAACTTGCAGCAGCCCCCGTTACATTCGAAGAGTCTAAAATCGAACATATTTATGTCTCTCGCGTCGGCAAGGAAGGTCTCGACTACCTTGTCCGCTTCCAGGACGCTAAGGACTGCCTTTGCCAGTGGATTCCTGAATCATTATTATTATGTCTTGACAACGCAAATTATCACCTCGGAAGATTCAAACAGGCCGAACTCTTCTTGGATGACAGCTCAAAGGACCAGATAGTTCCTATTGCTTACCGTCGTGAGGGCTCACATTGCGAAATCCTTTATCGTTATCCTTTTGATCAGAATATCCTTTTGTATTGGGATGAGGTCGACCAAAAGACACTCAGTGACTTCCAGAGAAGCCGTCGTAGAATAGATGCAATTGATCCACAAATCCCAATGAACCTCGTCGATCCTCCACAGAACATCATCATCAACAAGGAGGGATCCTACATGCGTGAGTACCAGCTTCAGGGCCTCAAGTGGCTTGTTCAGTGCTGGCATCAGGGACATGGCTCAATTTTGGCCGATGAAATGGGTCTCGGCAAGACAATACAGGTTCTTTCGTTCCTCACATACTTGGACCGCTACACCGACTGGCACGGACCGTTCCTGATCACAGTTCGTACAAACACATTCAAGCAGTGGTGTGATGAAATCGAAAACTGGACACGTCTCTCCTACATCCCATACAACTCGGGCCCACAACAGCGTAAAATCATCAGAGAGTATCAGTTCCCATATCTCGATGACAACGGCAACCCAATCCAGAACACTTACTCATTCAACATCCTCCTCGTCAGCTACGATGTCTTCCTCAAGGACACTGAGTTTCTTTCCTCAATCAAGTGGCAAGCTCTCATCGTTGATGAAGGCCACCGCATCAAGAACAGTGAAGGTAAGAAGAACAACGCCATGAAGAACCTCAACGCACTCCACCGCATCATCCTCACAGGTACACCAGTCCAGAACACACTCCAGGAGTTGTGGACACTCCTTAATTTCGTTTCTCCACAGGACTTCGAGGAAGATCCAGAGTTCCTTCAGGGCGATATCGAATCTCTCGCACCAGAGAAACTCCAGGAGCTTAGAAACAAGATTCGTCCAATGTTACTTCGTCGTACACTTGCTGAAGCTGAGCGCACAATCGCTCCAAAAGAGGAGAAGATCGCATTCGTCTCACTCACTAACGTTCAGCGTGAACTCATTCGTCTTATTCAGCTCCACGGCATGTGGCGCCTCAAGGGTGTCCAGATCGATGAATCGACCGTCGATACATCCCACGAAAGCGCCTCCATCCAGAAGGTTTGCTGCCATCCATTCCTTATCGATGGCGCCGAAGAATATTACACAAAACGTCTCAACTTAAATCGTATCGATCTCATCCGTAACATCTCTACGAAGTTCATCTGGGTTTCAAAGGTTCTCGAAGAGCTTAAGCGCGATAATCACAAAGTTCTCATCTTCTCACAGAAAGTTCAACTCTTGCACATACTCAGAGAGTTCTGCATGCTCTCAGGATACCAGAACGAATTACTTATCGGTGAAATGTCTGATATTGACAAGGCCGAAGCTATTGATCGCTACTCAAAGAACCCGAACTCATTCGTCTTCCTCATCTCCACACGTGCCGGCAGCGAAGGCCTCAACCTCACTGTCGCTGACACAGCAATCATCTTCGATCCAGACTGGAACCCACAGAACGATCTCCAGGCCCAGGCCAGAGTCCACAGAATCGGCCAGACACAAAAGGTCGATGTCCTCAGACTCATCACATACCAGACATACGAGCACGAGATGTTCGTCCGCGCACAGAAGAAGCTCGGCCTTTGGATGGACCTCCTCGGCGAAGACGTCACACGTGGCTCAGACCGCCCAGACATGACAGTCCTCGTACCACCACCATACCTCGACAACGATATGATCATCAAGAAGGACGTTCCACTCATCGAGCAACTTTCAACAGTCGTCAACGACTTCTCTCTTGCTTCCCTTCCAAAGCTCGAGAGACCCCTCGGCGTCGATGTCAACTACTCAGACGGAACATCAGATGAACAGTTCCTCGCCAAGTTCCCAGTCGTAGACGATGACGGCACATCCCGCAGGATCAAGCGCAGCCACACTTATGACTCCTTCATCGACTCCTCCAAGGCTTACGAGATCTGGGACGAGTTCAGGAACCTCGGGTACGGCAAGTGGGAGACAATGACAGAGCGTTTCCAGGGCCACAGTGCTAATCAGCTCAAGCGCTTCTGCCACGCTATCATCATCCTCTGCTTCCGTGCAATCAGCCCAACCTCGATGACAACATTCCCATTCCTCATCAAGCAGCTCCAGCATGATATCCCAGACTTCAAGTACGATATCTTGCTCTGCTCAAGGAAGGGCAAGTGGATCCACGCTGTCAGCGAGGAGAACGAGCTCGCAATCGAGATCAACGCGTGCAAGCCACTCAAGGATACAATCTACGACCAGGCCTTCGAGTACCTTTCCGTCATCGAGATGAAGCTCATTGCCAAGACATGGATCCAGTTCTCTGACAAGTCCAAGTTCGACTTCACAAAGATCCCACCAAGATATACAAAGAAGGACCCAGAGACACTCGATATCATCTGCGCCGACAGAAGTGACTTCGATCCATACGACGACAGAGTTCAGTCCATGATCAACTACATGAGAGGTGAAATCATCCAGTCAGGCCGCATCTTTGCTGCCCAGCAGTTCGAGTTCTGGTCATCACCAGAATTCAATGCTGTCGTGTACATGATGAAGAACTTCACATTCTCCACAGCTGATCCAATCGGACTCCACGTCAAGACAGCTCTCTGCTCCAAGACAACAGAGCAGGTCGTTGTCTTTGTCAACGCTCTCAACTTAACACTACAGAAGCAATACCGCAAGTTCCCAATTCTTCTTCCACCAGCCATTACAATGTTCGATCGTGCTCCAGAAGAGGTTCAGACATGCAAGGGTGCCACATCATGGACACAGCTTGTCAAGCGGGACTTCCAGGAGATCTACGACAGAATGAGCTGCCTCAGACTCATCCAGATGAGAGTCGAGAGACTTGCTCCATTCCCAGAGACAACAACTTGGTCCAACTACCACACAAAGAAGCTCTTCGAGCTCCTTCTCGAGTTCGGCATCGATCAGATGAAGACAATCCTTCTTGACAAGAAGATCGGCCTTGTCAGAATGCTCAACAAGGTTGACCGCAGATTCGTCGAAGGAAAGCTCAAGCAGAGAATCAAAGAGCCAGGAGCTCCTCCGGACTTCGCTCTTACAGAGGAAGCCCTCATTAACTTCATGCGTATTGAGGACTGCGATGACTACTTCGAGCGCCAGAAGTATCAGCAGTACGAATATGTCGAGCCTGGTTCTCACCAGGATTACAACTGGGATGAGGACTCTTCTGATGAGTCTGATGGCCCGCCACCACCGCTTCCAGATGATGAGCCAGAGCTTTCTCCACGCCAGATCGCTCCACCGCTGCGCCAGGTCTATGGCATGATGCCAGGACAGCCAATGATGCCAGGCCAGGGCATGATTGGTAATGTCCCACCACCACCTCCACCACAGTCACAACCACTCATGAGCGGACATTCATCTCTCATGTCAAGCCACTCCTCAATGATGTCGAACCCATCTTCTCTCATGTCGCAGCCACCATCATCAATGATATCGAACCCATCCTCGATGATGTCTGCACCACCGCCCTCAATGATGGGCAACCACTCATCTCTTATGTCTAATCCTTCCTCATTGATGTCTCAGCCACAGGGCATGATGTCATCCAACCAATCTTCTATGATGCCAAACCCATCCTCTCTCATGTCACAGCCACAGCATTCCATGATGTCCAACCCACCATCATCGATGATGTCATCACATGGTGGAATGATGTCCGGACACGGCGGAATGATGCAGGGAAGTGGACTCATGTCTAACCCACCGCCATCAATGATGTCTCAGCCACAGCACTCAATGATGCAACCTCAGTCTATGATGTCACAGCCACAGGGCATGATGTCCCATGGTGGAATGATGTCTGGACACGGCGGAATGATGCAGGGCAATGGAATGATGTACAACCCTGACGGAATGATGCTCGGCTCTGGAATGATGTCTAACGCCGGTGGAATGTTACAGAACCCAGGCATGGGCATGATGGGAACACCTTCGATTAGGAAATTCCAGAGAGGCCGCCACGATGATGACGATGGATTCGAGCCAGGACTTCTCGAAGAAGACGACTAAGATTTTTTAGATCGGTAAGAGTTTGTAATATTGTCTTCTAATGAATAAAAGGAAAATTATTTGTATAATTGATATTTTTTAGCAGAATCATTTTTTTTCCTCGAGTGCAAAAAGATCTCTCTAGACAGAGATCAGTAATTTTAAAATGAACAATTACAAGTCATACACAAATAGTAGCTTGTGCTGCAACATCCAGTGAATGAAATTTTCGAGAATTCAGGGAGCATAACTTCAATTCTCATGATTAAAAACAAATATCATTAGCGCACTCCCTCATATATCACACCCCCCTACGCATTCATAGAATTAATTGCTATTCAATCAAAAGCATGTTTTAAAACTGCAATATTTGGATTACAACAATTATTTCGAATCAAGAAAAGTATATAGCTTACCCATAATAGCCTGAAGTTGTTGTGTCAAATTATTTTATCGTTAGTTAATAACAATTTAACGATGTTGAAATACGAATTATATCTTGGTTGTTAAATTAATAAGATACGCATTTTACATCTTCAATCAAACTTGCACCTTATGGCAACAACATATGCCTCATTATAATGTCTGTTTATTGAAAATTAAAATCTTTGATATCAAATATCTTCATTATTTATTAAATTTGAGACCAACAAACTAAACCCAAAATAGAAAACCTAGTTTAAATAGGATTGGCAATGAGAAAGAGACTGTAAATTCATCAAATTTACTGATATTGATCGTTCCATTGAATATTTCTCTTTGATATTTCGTTCAGAGCATAACCAGAGTGTATCTATCTCATACATAACAAAATTTCAAACATTAAATCCCCAAAAATTATTTTTCGTTATAACTCGAAATATGGACACTATGATAAATTTAAAATGAAATCAACAAAAAACAGTCAACAAAGCTTTTTTCACTCCGATTGTCATTGTGCAACAAAAAACTAAGTTATTGACAACAATTTTGGCCAAATTTAGTCCCCAAAAAAGTGAGAAATTTTATTTACTATACAATATAGTATGTTTCCCAAACTCGAAAACAAAACGTGACATTTATGCACTCTCAATTTTTTTCAACACTATTTTATTAATAACAATATTTCATATAATTTTCAAAATCTAATTTTTGCCAAAAATTTTAAAATTTTAAATCATTATAAATATGTTTATAATTGCATTTACACTTCGAATTTAATTTTATGTGATTTGATGATTTTCAAAAGAATAAACAAAAAATTTGAATTATGCAAACATTTATGTTATCATAATGATCTATACTATAAAAATAATCAAAATTTTTTTTTGCGTTTCTTTATTTTATTGAAAATGCAATCGATTCGAAAATCAGGCAAAGCAATCACTTTGGCCAACATTGTCAGGAAGAGGGCAGGCACGAGGGCCGCTCGTGGCGCCACGTCGTCGATGACTTATTCCACAACACTAGTCAATAAAAAGTTCCAGCACACTAACTATGGCTCGCAATTGGCTATCGAGAAAAGCGAAATCACGCACTCTAAATCTGATTTAACAATACATTACCCCCAGCTTAAAAAAATCACATTAAAATTCTTGAGCGTTTGGGGTGGAATGAATAAAATTATCATCGGCGACATCGCGTGCCTCGATGCCGATAAGGTTTCATGCGATATGACAAACATGTCTGTTTATCCAAAAGAATTAATGTCTTTATTGCCAAGTTTTGATACATCTAAACCCGTCAAAGACTTCCCATGGGACTCAGAGTTCAATCCTAAAGACCCTGTTGAGATTACTTTCTGTACAAGCATAGATGTTCATTACATCCGCATTTTGAACTCAGGTATACTAAAAGAGGCCGCAGTAAAAGAATTAGAAATATACGAAAACGACAATCTTGCATGGAAGGGAGAGACGAATCGCGATTTTGGAATTGTGGCATTCTTAAATTCTCATCCTGTAGAGAAGGTTGCTATTGAACTCAACCCCAATCTCCAACGCTATGACTTGTTGTACCGTGATAGATTCGGTGTTGTACCGCAATTCAACGGAAACACAATCACCATCAAATTGCTCTCGAATTACGGCAATTTGTCACGATGCAGCGTATCGCACTTCCTTTTCTTCGACACCAACGAGAGACCAATTCCTAAAGACGCATTTGTTGTCGGCGCTGGTCTCGATTTCGGCTTATTTGACAATCCAAGGCAGTACCAGACAACTGAAAACCAAATTATATTCAATGATATCGATAAAAGAGTTCCTGAAATCAATATTACTGTATCTAAAATTGTTGCAATTGGAGGAATGTGCATTTACAACTCCAGTGTCCCTGATTTGCCAATTGATCAGTGCGTAAAGACGTTCCAAGTGTTCTTAGACAGCAGATGTGTCTACTTCGGAAAGCTGCCTCAGAGTGAGGGTTTAATTCACTCGCAAAAGTCTGCGATGACGCGCGTTTTCTTCAGCGATATGAACAACAACTTGAAGTTAAATGCTTAATTGCATCAACATTAAGTTCACCAAACTGATTTGTTTGAATTATCATTTTAAATATTTATTTAGATTTATGTTATGCATGTTTTTCCAGTACAAAAATAATAACACACATATAGGCAGTCTAGCTAATGTCTAAATAATGTATTATGCCTGTGTTTATCATTTCATATTTCTTATTTAAAATTTAAGATTCATCATTCAGTTTATCTTAATAGAACATATCACAACCAGTGGCAGTTTATTGATTTTATCAATTGAAACAACTCCAAACACTAATTTTTAATAAAAAAATGTAATTATATACATGAATTCCATTAATATTACATATGTTTTGACCATATATTACTATAAGATAAGTTGTATTTTGATTGCCTACAAAATAGAGATATTAAATAGCTTAATTAATCAAAATATTTCGAAAACTAAAATAGTTTCGTTCATGAATGTTCAAATCAATAGATATCCTTATGCAAATCTAAAATATAGAATATTGCCTATTGCAAATGCAAAATAATATATTTTGAAATGCAAATCAATAGGAATTCTGATGCAGGATCTTAATGATTCAGGAGAGATTCATTATATTTAGTTTAGAGATTTCAAGTGAAAGACAATATGCATTCATTTTGTTTAATTTTGCAAAATTCGTATCATTTCATCTTGTTTCAAGTATAACCTGAGCATATCATTTGCTGTCTCATGAATTAACTGTTGGCTATAAGAATTCACTTCTTTCACATATCAACTATAGAGTTATCTTCGAAACATGAAATAGTGACACTTTTTAAAGATCGGACACTTTTTTGATTTTGTAAACTACTGAAAGCCAAAATCTCAAAAAGATGGCTTCGGCTCTCGATAGGAATCTGATTGATTTGCGCTCGAGGGCGAGAGATATGTCCGGCCAGAAGAAGGCGAAGGTCTCTCTGATCTTTGAGCCCACTGTTGCCGCTTCTACTTCGTCGGGCACATTTTATCAAGTCGGCTATGCTGGTTTCACAGAGCTCCTTCAGGTCGATCACAGAATAAAGAAGTTCGAGAAATCAATTTTCGATCCTACACTCACAGATGTTGATCCATTATTCTTAACAGCTGACGAATATAATCCATTGAGAGAGAAAATAAAGAAGCTATTGTTCTTCTTGTCCAACTACTGCATGGATGTCGCCACAGTCAAAATTCTTGAATATTTGATTCAGCAATTCGCTATTAACAGGCTAAATCCAGATATTTTGCTCTTCATTACTCTTCCATACTGCGAAACACCACTTTTTGTTCGTGTTATACAAACAATTCCATTCAAAGCAATTCCAAAGACTTTTGATTTCCTTGATAGCTTCAGATTCATTGGAGCCACAAAGAAGCCAATCGATCGCAAGACTTTAATTTCATGGATTTTCTCCAAGCCACAAATCCTTTCTTGGATCATCGGAATGACTCCAAATGTTGGAAAATACCATCCGGATGGCGTGTACTCTTCATTCATGGGCGTCCTCCTTTCTGAGATTGCTCTCAAATCCCAGAATGAAGTCATTAACGAGAACATTGTCAATGCGGCTTCTGAAGCTCTTGATGACCCAAGCGGATACTTGACGCCTCAGTACTTGATGGCAATTCTTTCTATGAACGAGAGTAAGGAATTGTCAATCTTACCAAAGTTCACAAAGAAGATCTCAAACAATGCTGAAGCAGTTTTCTCGAAGCACTTCGAGCAGATGTTTGCTATCACTGTTGCTTTGTTCCAAAAGTCAGTTCCTATCCATGCTAAGGAAGGTTTCATTCATGCAGTTGCTTCACGCATTTCAACAGTCAAAGACTTCATCCGCAACACCGACACAACAGTAATGGCAAAGTCATTCTCAAATCTCATCGTCAAGAAGTCCAAGAACGAGGCCCTCGTTAAGTCAGCTATCGCAATTTTGGAAACAAGCTTCTTCGAAAGTGTTGCTAAGGAATTCTTGCTTGGATTCGTCCAGAACTTCCCAGGCGGCGAATACGCTGAAATGCTCGTCCAGAAGCTCGCTAACGATTATCCAGAAGTTTTAACAGAAGAAGTTAACCAAGCATTGAAGGCAGCTGGAATTTCTATCAGATTATCTGCCCACACAAGACAGAGCATCATTGACTCACTCACAGAGTCATCAAAGGCTGCTGCTGTCTTCGCAGATCCAGAACAAGCAGCCGCTGTATTGGCTGATCCAGAGCAGGCAATCGTCTGCTTGCAGTCAGCAGAAGCTGCCAACTCAACAGAAGTTGTTGAGCCCCTCATCAAGTTCTATCGCGGAAATTTCCCAGAGAGAGTGTTGCAGTACATCTGCGAACACCTCTTCTTGAGTGGCACTGATTTCTCAACAGCTTTAATCCAAAATGTTGCTAAGTATTCTTCCGAGATTGCTCCATATCTTAGTGGCATCAAGGCCAAGTCCAACAAGGCAATCATCGAGTTCTTAGTCTCAAAGGCCGATGAACTTCCAAACTTCAAGGCACTCCCGCTTGCCGCTGCTAAAGCACTTCATGCAAAAACCCCAGAGAACGTCACTGATCTCATCAAATTCTTACTACAGAGAAAGTTGAACTATGAAGTTGTCAGAGAACAGGAGAAGCAGATTTATGATGCAGATCTTGATTTCGTTGCAAAAAATGCTGAGAACCAAGCTGCTTTCATCCTCGCTGCTGTCCACAAGATTGCTGATGACAACGCATTGTCTGCAGAGTCTCTCTTAGCTCTCTTCTCATTTCCAGACTTCCGCTGCCTTCTCCCGATTGTTGTCAAGCTCACATCAAAGAACCTCCTTACAACAATGACATCAGTCTTCCACATCGCTGGACAGAACGACAACAACGCACGCGTTAACACATTAACACTCATCGCAATCGTTCTTCCAATGGCAAATCCATACGATATCATTTCAACACTTTTCTGTGCACTTCTTAACCCGGCTTACACAGCGCGCGCTATCGAGCTTATCAGAGGCCTTCCATTGAAGGAAGCCAACATCAAGGATGTCGTTCCACACATCAACAAACAGGCGGCGCTCTTTGGCAAGGATGAAAGAACAACTCGCGAAGTTTTCATCAAGAGTGCATCAAATCCAAAGACACGCGACTTCTACAACCACTGCTGGGAGCACATTCATGATGCAGCTACAGCCCTTGATTTCTTCAACTTAACTCACGACGAAGGCGCTATTTCTGCCATCAAGAACCTCGAGAAAGATTCAAAGGTTGTTGAATTGTTCGATGCATACATCAGCATCTTCCCAGAGAACGAAGATGCCAAAGAATGGGCGCTCAACACACTCAATTCAGGAATCATCAGAGCAGCGATGCCATACTTGAACGAAACGAAACTCAACAAGGCTTTGCCATTCGTCTGCGCTTATCCACAATACTATGCAATTGCCTTCTCTAGATTCTTCAAGGCAAACAATATCCCAACAAAGGACATCGAGCGCGAGATTACAAAGGGACAAACATCAGCTATCAAGGAGTCCAAGACAGACATTCCTCCAGTCGTCTTCCAAAACAAGAACTTCGCCGGCCTCATGAAATCACTCAGCGCACGCATTGTTATTTCTCCATGCACAATATTGCTCGAGAACATTGCAGGAAAGCAGGATGTTGAAGGCATTGTCGATCTTGTTCCATCCATTGTCAGTCTTTTCGATATGCCTGAGAACTCCAGAGTTATTCCATTAATATTCAATTGCTTGCTTTTAGCTCTTAAGAAGGACGAAGACAAGAAGTCCACTGATATCATGATTGAAAACTTCCCGAAGATCATCTCTGCAATTTCTTCAACTACTGTTCCACACATCCACTCCACCGCTCTCGCTGTTGTCGAGGAACTCGCAAGAGTTAAGCCAGAGGAAGTTGCCAAGCATGCAAAGACACTCTTCAGCGCAATGAGCACAGAAACACTCTTCTCAGATGATGTTGCAAACCTCACAAGAATCAACCAGCTCCTCTCTAGCGTTCTTCCAATCCTTGAACGTGCCAACACAATCATGGAGCTCTTGAACTTCTTCTCAGAGAACATTGACAGATTCTCAATGGACAGAGCATCAAAGATCATGATACATTCCATTGGTTGCCTCAACAGCGAGTCATACAGAGTTTTCGACTCTCTCCTTAAGCACGACAAAGTCGATTTTGCTCTCATGTTGACTGATCAGATGAAGGCAGAGACATTAATGTCAAGCATCATCAGACTCACAGAGCTCACAGAAGCCAACGAGCAGTATGTTGCATTCATCAAGCAGATCCAGTTCCCATCTCTTCCAACGCCAATGATCAGATTCTTCATGGTCCTCCAGAAGAAGCTCGACGAGGAAGCATTCTCAGAGTTTGTTTCCGAAGTTTGCGACTCATGGGCACTTCCAGACTTCATCAGCTTCTGCGAAGAGGCCGTCGCAAAGCCACCGCTCACAACACTCATCCAGAGGCTCACAATGACTCGCATCGAAGAAGAGCCATCATCAATCTACGCAAACCTTCTCAAGCCATTGCAAAGCCTCATCGAGCATTGCACAGAGCTTCAGTCCACCCTCAACACTCTCAAGCAAATCACACCTCTTCTTGAGGAAGAGCACGCTCACAACGTTTCGACAATCATCACAAAGACTCTCGAGACAGTTTCCAACAACGATGTCCTTCCAAGTGTTTCACTCACAGCCCTTTCGTTCTGTGCTTATGCCGTCGAGCACTTCAAGATGTCTATCTTGGAGGTTTATCCCCCTGTTTTGGACTTCGCTGCTGACTTCTTGTACTTAGTTGTCGAGAACGAAGCACAAGATGCTCTTGCTACAACAGTTGGCGCTGTCTGCTTGTTGCTCTCTGCTTCCCCAGAGTTCGCTGCAGACAAGCTCGTCAAGATCATCCCGCCACTCCTCTCCCGCGTTGTTCTTTCCACAGAGAAGCTTTACGAACTTGTCATCAAGAACCTCGGTGGCTTAGTTACAGCATTGACACTCGACCAAGTTCTTCCATCATTCGTCGCTACTCTTGAAGTTAAGACACCCGCGCCAGAGTCTCTCATCGCGATGTTCGAGTTGATGAGCGAGTCTCTCAAGCACTCCGATGTCCACATGGTCAGGAGACTCCAGGCAACACTCCTCAAGTTCTTCCTCCTTGCATTCACAATCAGGTTCGGCGAACGCGACGACAACTCTTCATTCCAGGATTCTGCAGCAGCAGCATTCGGCGAATATTCAAATAGACTCAACGAGCAGTTGTTCGCTATTTCGTTCTCCACAATTCTCCAGTACATGCTCACATTGTCCGACCGCAAGCAGAAGGATTATGTTGTTGGCAGAGTCTTCTTCGCCAGAGTTATTCTTGCCATCGTCGACACACTTAAGGAGGTCTTCGCAAAGTTCTACTCCAGCTTCCTCGACTCATTCGTCCAGTTCGTTCTCGAAACAGACGATGGCGTCGCCGAGCAGAGAGATGTCACACTCCAGGTTATGCAGGTAATCACAAAGATCTGCGATTATGCAGACCAAGTCTTCCTTGAGTCACGCTTCACAAAGATTCTCGAGGCGATCAAGATGCACCTTGTCTTCTTCGACGGAGAAAAGAAGCATGACACAACAGTCGATGGCGCAGAGGACGATGAGGATAACTACGAATATAAGGTCACAGTTGTCGGCACAGCCTTCGCTGCACTCATGGGTGCTGCAAAGACCAACACAACACAGATGATGAACGTTTTGTTGGAGCTTATCAGACACCAAAACCCAACAGTTTCCATCAATATGTTCAACGTTCTCCTCATTTGCAACGACAGCGTCAGAGATATCTTTGCTTCAGTCGTTTCATCTGCTCTTCCAGTTATGAACGAACTTCTCGAATCTCCAGATGCAGACGTTCAGGCTGCAGCTAGAACAACAATATTCCAACTCTCAAGGACAAACGAGTCCATCAGGAAATTCTTTGATATGGCTGAACAATAAAAAAACTATATTTTTTTAAAAATAACTAACAAAAAATTTTTAAACAAAAATAATGAAGATTAAGTAATCTTAATTGTAGAAACTGTTCCATTGGAATATCCAATAGAAAGAGATTGTTCAGATGGATGGAAAGCTGCGCTCACAGCAGACTCTGATCTGATGTTTGGTGATAAAATAGACGAAAGAGGATAACAGTGTCTATTTTCATCATAAAGCAACAAACCATTACCATTCATCAATGCCAATGGGTTCCAATCGCACATCCAGACATTGCTGACATCGCTTGTGTTGAGAATCTGAACAATTTGAGGAGATCTAAAATCGATTCTGCATATTCCGTCATCTTCCATCATGATAGTGTATTCTTTATCTTTTTGCTTTGATTGAACAATCTTCATTGGCGGCGCTGGAGTATCTGCAGAAAGGACAGCGCTTGACTCTCTCAGATCGACAATCTTGAAGTCAGAACACCCAACAGCAAGAGTTTTATGAGAGAAAGAAAGTTCGTGAATGCAATTAATCTTTTCATCTAATATCTTGAGTGGTGCTAAATATGCACAAACATCGAGTTTCCACGGCTGTATTATGCCACTATCGATGCTGGAATAAAGAGAATATTCAATGTATGAATACTCATAAACATGAAAATTCTTGGCGCCAGAATCAGCCGCGATTAATGAGAAAGCATCGATAATGAAAGGAGTAGGTGTGTTTAATTCACCTACTAAAGCAACTTCACCGGATGACGTTAAAAGAAGTGCTGATTGTTCATTCATGGTGAACATCTTTAATATCTTGTGTCGACGCGTTGCAGCGCTGAAATACAGGTTTGCTGGATGATTCCATTCGACATTGTGGGTGCTGATGTTTCTTATCACAACATTGCAGTATTCATCAGCGAACGCTAAATGTGTTCCATCAAGGAAAATTTGATCAGCAGGCGATAAACGATTTTCGTGCTTGAAAATATCCGATTCCTAAAAACAAAGCTCTCCTTGTGTATTAACAGAACAGAATATCGTTGGCGGCGGTGCTGGTGGTATAAACGATGTCGTGTTGAATCCATATTTCTCGAATTGTTCAAATTTAACATTCAAAAAGTCTGAAATTGATCCATTTAACAATGATGTCAAAAGTCCATTTGCAGACAAAGGACAATTACCAGAGATTGCTTTGAGAACTGATGTTGCTAAATCAGCGATTTCCTGATTTGGATATTTAGTGAGAATTGTCATTAATAAACAAAGGCCATTGTACGAATCAATATATTCAGTCTCGAAAATTGCACTATTTTCTAATAATTTCTGCGCAAATATAACAAGTTGCATTCTAACGAGCATTGATGGATCGCGTGTGTATTTCTGTGTTAAATCATTAATAAGCGAAGAAACACTTTTTGCAGTCTCACGTTCAAAATCAACCATCGAAGAAACGACAGAAAGTGCAGCCGCCCTTATTTCTGCTTGAGGAGCGACTTTTGCTGCTTCTAATGCTGGCAGAAGATTAAACTCCTCAGCGAGTCCAACAGGATCAGGAACAACTGCCAAAAATTGCGACAAATACAAAAGTGCCCAATATGCATTTGTAAGAGAAGGACCAGAAACTGAATTGATAACGCAAGTGAATACTTCTGGTTCTACTTCATTTGCGTTATCTCCATATCCTAGAAGCATTCCTACAGTCATCAAAACTAATATCAGCAATAGATAGCGGCTGTCTGTTGTCTGGGATGACATTGCAATCAATCTATTTCTAACAGGAAGAGCCGAGCAAGTGAATGATCGCAAGATAATATCACTGTTCAATGAATAGCATTTCATCTTAATGGCACAATAAGCAACAGGAAGAAGCATCTCATTTATTTCATTATAAGGGAGACTCATAATGATAGGCATCATTCCATAACATATTGCTGCACGAATTGATTTCTCTCAGATATCAATAAACTTGCAGACAGCATAAATAGCTCTCTGCTGCAGTGATGCTTCTGATAATATAAGAGGCATAAGTGAAAACTCGCTGGGGACATTATCATATATCTTCAATTTCAAAATGTTTTCGATTGCTGACAAAGCATCAACCAAAAATGATGAAAAATCATTTGTTATCGTTGCATTTGAAACTGTTGCGTTGTTCTCCATCAGATGGGAGACCTATTTTATGTTGAACTTTCTCCAATGGTCCACAAGAGAAGAATGCAAATCGATCTTGTTTAGAATTCGGATCTGCAAAATCTCTAAAAAGCAATCCTGAGTAGTCAGCGTCGAAAACAAAGCATGATGGAGTGGATACTGAATCGAGAAGCTGTTTTCCGGTTAGAATTTCGCATCCAAGAGAATAATCTGGAATTAAAGTGATTCCTTCATAAGATATCGGTTTTGGGGAACCGTGGCCGATGTAAAGAAACAGGTAACGTTTGTTTCGCGGAATATTGCTTAGTTCTTTGATTTGATTGAGAATTCTTGCGGGTGAAGGATCTGACAATTTAACGACGGTGTTTTGTGTAAAGCGAAGGATGTTGTGACAAATTTGATACGAAACTATATCAGAAATTGAAGCTGGATCTTTATTTTTCATATCATTCCAGCAATAGTGCTTAGATGAGAGCTATAAACCGGACAAACGCATATTAGACTCCAAGTTGTACAAAGAAACAGCGACAATTTCAACCGAAGTGTATGATTTGAAAGCATTTGAATCAAAAATTTCGGGTGTGACCGCAACTAATAATTTCAGTTCATGTCTCCAAAGATTAAATGAACTGTGGAGTGTGCTACCAAAAGATTGCTCTTTTGGTTCGCTTTTAACATTCATTTATAATCTTTGTAAAAAAATGATATTAAAATCATTCTCGGGAATTTATTCATTCAGTCAACTTCTCTCTGTGAAGATATATATAATTTTCACTGACACAAATAGAATCACCACAACAGGTACTACATATTGAACATGAAGGCAGATCAAGATAACACAACAAATTAAATAGATTTTGTTGATTTAAATAATGATATTTAGATAAATAAACATTTATCAGTATTATCAGTAGCATATTATATTGTACCACTTTAGAGTTTTTTGATGTTTGAATATTATACAATTATTCTGAGTTATCGCATTTATAATATTGTATTTAAATTACAGCAAAGGGTTAAACATAATCTTGTAATATCAATGCATGATATTGATGTTTAATTATTGATTCATTTGGATTCCAAGAAAAATCAGCGTACAAAGGAAAATATACCACATTGCCAAAGCCAGAGTAGCTCAATGTCTCTGGTTCATGTTATTGAGTCAATTTTGAGTCCCTGAAAAAATTAGCATAAATTAAATACTTTACAAAACGATACATAAAATACATTTGGAGGTAGAGAAAGTTCATCCTTGATGATGTTCTGACCATCCTCGTCCCTTCCATAATCACACACTCTGCTTTCTGTCCTACAGCAAAGAACTCTCCCGTTTCTCTTCTCGTTTTTCAACGAAAGAAATAATTTCATCACCCAAAAAGTACCATCAAAACAGCTGATTTTCTAGCCTCTTACTGTATATCGAATGGAGAATTGAAATATCACTCCTTATCCTTGCTTTTCTCGTCTAATAAATACTTTTTTTGTAAAGTATTCAATTCTTGGATGCACACAAAATTGACATTTCAAGAATTCAGCTTTTTGACACCATACAAATAAAAAATTAAATATATATAATATCGCTAATGAGGCAGTGAGAAAACAACAAAGTTTTATGCGATAATCGAAAGTGAAATGGTTGTAAAATTTTACAAAAAATGGGCGCAGCCGATTCTATCCCGAAGCCAACAAAGGAGGAAGTCCAGGAGCTCGAAAAGACAACACACTTCAACGCCGTCGAGATCAACAAGCTCTACGATGCCTTCCTGAAGATCTCTGGCACACCAAAGAGCCAGGACGGAAAGATCCAGCCACAGGAATTCTTCGACTCACTCGCGATCACAAACGAGGAGTACGGCCTCAAGGTCTTCGAGTCATTCGACTCCTCAAAGGACGGAGACTTGTCATTCGTGGAATATGTCAAGGGCATCTCCCAGCTCTGCGAGCGCGCTACAACAGAGGAGAAGTCCAAGTTCTGCTTCAACCTCTTCGACGCCAACAAGTCAGGAGAAATCTCAAAGCCAGAATTCATCTCCATCATCGAGGCTTCTCTTGGTGAGATGGAAGGATCTAGCCCAGAACTCGCACGCAACATTGCTGTACAATTGTTCGGCGAGATCGACCATTCCCATGATGGCAATATTACTTATTTAGAGTTCTTCAAGGCTTGCCAGAAGAACAACAACATCGTTAACTGCGTCAACGTCCATGTTGAACATCTCTTCAAATAAAATCGATTCTTTTTTATAAATATAACATTTTATTAAAATCCGACAATTTCCGACACATAATTCAAATCTGACACATCATTATTTTGTCAAGAGGTCATTCCACTCCCAAAAAATGATATTTTTAAAATTTTATTAAGCAATATAGATTCTCTACTGAGAGTACTATCTAATGGAAGAATAAAAAATGGGTCAAATTTTCAATTTTTGAATCTGACAGCCAAAAATACGTTATTTTAATTTTTTCATGTTGCTGAGCCATGTCAAGACCTCAATCAAGATCGACTCTTGATGGTTTCGGTACTGATTGTTGTTGTGACATCAATCGTTTTCAGTTTTTATGAAAAATGCGCTTTTTCCCAACTTGTTTAGTTATTTATCCAATGTAGCTAAACTTTAACACCAAATGTATCCGATGCAACTAAAAAAGTTTACATGTACATCAAACTCAAACAATTTTGCATACTTTTAGTTCAATCATAATTTTTTTTCCTCAACAATCTTATCAATGATAAAGCTTTATCACGTTTATTTGTATACTTTACTAATTAGCATTATTGTACTTTGCAAAAGAACTTTTTATTCAAGAACAATTTTTGAATCAGAATATATAATTGTAGAAAATGTTAAAATAGAAAATGACGTATTAATAGCTTGCTTTGCAAAATTCGGATACGATGAAATATGTGATAGTTTTTCAATAAATAATTCGAGAAAAACTAAAAGTTCGTAATTTTGAAATCTGGTGAACTAGCAAATGAAGCTTAGTGGTAGAGGTTATTATATTGTTAATATTTACCCTTCAGTACAGTAATATTTATTTTGAATTTCAAAATATTGTTTCTTTTGGGATTTTGAAAGTAATATGTGGAATACACTGACATTAAATATAAGATGAGCATGTAATAAATATAAAAATTTGAGAATTATTTTTCATATTTTTGGAATTTTGAAATTGTTAGCTGAAAGTTAAGGGCTATAAAGGACTTGATGTATATAAGTGAGTGGCAAAAAAGGGGATCATAGGATTAAGTAGGTATGAAATTAGGGTGTGGAGTGACTTTTTTGTCATGCAACTTTAAATTTGACAAATAAAGATAAATATGTCATGTAAATATGAAGAAATTTGAGCAAACTGGTTCAATAATTAAAAATGGAATTGCAGAAACAAGAAGCTGGCGAAATCGAACAATTCTTGAAAAACATTCAAGAGTATCCATCTCCAATTCCAGATAGTGTTATTAAACATATTTGCGCTGAATCAGGCCTAAATACTACGGATGCAAGAGTTACAACGACAATGAGCATTGTTTGTCAGAAATTCATATCAGAAGTCGTCGGAAATTGCGCAGAATTTGCTAAAAACAGAGTTAAACAAGATAATCCAGCTCAATTAGGCAAACTCGATCTTCAAGTTTCAGATTTGAAATCTGCACTGGCATTAGCTGGTGTTCATGTAAACCGCCCAGAATTTCTTGTTTCTTTACCACAATATATTCAACAAGATCAGGGTCCATAATAATTAATTTGTTTCAATCTATAATATTTGTATTGTTAACATATTACTGCTTTGCTTTTAACATATACACTTGTAATTATTAAAAAGGTATTTTAAATATATTTCATCAAAATGTTTTCTGAAGAAAAAGGATGAATTAATATAAAGAATGATTTAAATACGAAAGAGTGGAAGAAAGTTAATGCTTTAAAATAAATTTAGCTGTTTCTGAGGAGCATAATCTGTGTTGTCCTCAAAGCTTGCGATACAATAGCCTGGTTCTTGCTAGTCAAAAGATCCATGATCATTTCCTTTGCATGAATTTCCTCAAGTTTAACTCTACCAAGTGGGTGTCTGCTAACATACTCACCAAGATCATGGCAAGCAACTGTAACTGTCTCTTCATCATCAGACTTAAGAAGATCACGGAGAGCAATAAGGATAGCATAGTTGTTCTCACCAAATCTCTCAACATTAGCCTTCCAGAACAGCTCTGATGAGTGTGAGAGTGTGTTCTTCAGCTTGCCGCTCTTGACTTCGCGGACATACTTATCCCAAAGAGAGATATGCTTAAGGGCCTGTGCCATATCATCGGCGACCTTAACAATCTCCTTTGTGAGCTCAGTATCGACGTAGTGCTTTGTTTGAAGATTACGAACAAGGCGGAGAATATCATAGTCATAAGAATGCTCGATGAAAACAATAGATGGGTTGAGCTGTCCGATGATGAAGATAAGAAGGCGGACAAGCTCTTCA
This sequence comes from Trichomonas tenax, assembly GCA_023091735.1. NCBI lineage: Eukaryota > Parabasalia > Trichomonadida > Trichomonadidae > Trichomonas > Trichomonas tenax. The sequence continues at coordinate 48,881 of JALKBU010000280.1, forward strand.
CGCTCTGGCTGGACTGTAGCAAGAAGCTTTGTTAAGATTGGAACAAATTCGCCCTCAGCGAGCTGTGCGCATCCCTCTGGAGAGAATGAAAGACCCCAGACGCAGAAGAGTATGTGATAAAGCGTATCTGTGTTGTTGTTCTTCTGTGATTGTTGAAGGAGATCAAGAAGAAGCTTAAGACCGTTCTCAGAAATGAATGTGGAACGGAACTCCTCAGAGCGGAGAGCACGCTTGAGGCCTTCAAGAGCAATTATTGCTTCGTTTAATTTGGATGAAAGGAGGGCGAGGGCTGTGCGTGTGAATGTCTTGAATGCGTCTTCAGAAGCACCGCTATTGCGTTCAGAAATAGCTGTACCGAGAAGAAGTAATGTTGTACGGACTAAAAATGCTTGGTTGAGATGTTCACGAGTGTGAGAGATGAGAATTCTTGTGCATCCCTCAGCGAGCTTCTGGCCCTGCTCCATGAGAGCTGCGATAGTTGCGTTGAAGTCGAGATCGAGTAATCTATCGATGAAAGCGCAGAGAAGATTTAATGGAGCTGGGTCTGAGCGGTTAGAAAGAAGCTTGACGAAGATTTCTACGTGCTTTTTATTTTTAGTGAATTCCGCGAGTTGATTTTCTGGAGATTGCTGAAAGAGTAAGCTGAATGCTTTGCAGTCATCTGTATTTTCGGATTCTAGGGAGAGAGTTGCTGGGTTTCCATCCCTGAAAATGGCCTCACGCTGGTCAAGGCGAACGAATAATGGGTGCTTAGTCCTTTGCATAGAGATTGTTATGGATCGAACAGACTCTAGAATTTTTTCAGAAGAAATTGAATAGTTTACAATGTCGATCAAAATGGACGATTAAGATCCCAATTTTCATCAAAATGATTATCAGGATTTTTATTTAATTCTCCAGCCATTGGTAACCATTCCATTGTCTTAATTGGGAAACATAACGATTGTGTAGAATAATGGGCAACAAGGCTAGAATATACAACTGGATCTAAAGTGGGACACGAAACATTTCCATTCAAAAAAATCAAAATGTGAGGTGGAGCTATCTCGTTAATAATATAAAAAATTAGCCTCCATACGATAAGAAAGACGTTTCTATCAATAAATCCTGCCTGCGCCAAAAAAATTCCGTAAAAACACAAATTTTACCGCCAAGTTTCAATGGCTCATTATTTCAAGTGAGCAGAACATCTCGCTTCCTCTACCCCGGTTGGTTCCGGCGAGAGTTTAAAAAGCCTGAGCGCGTTCGTTCAGCGCGTGAAATCCAAGCTCGTGCTGATATTGCAATTGATTTGAGATCGGGGGCTACCCCACACACACACACAAATGAGCCCATCCCGCTGAGCAAGCTCAGCTTCGGGCTAGGATAAATGAGCCCAACCCACTCCGTGGGTCGGTCTTATTCTTCTTAACCTGATTATATAACGGTTTTAAATCATTTGTGGATTAAGTTTAATTTTAAAAATATATATTTTTTTAATTATAAGATAAATGGAGCCAGAGACAGTTTGGAAAAATAATAAACGTCATTTAATGTTTAAGGAATTACCAAACAACGTGATGAAGGTTGATTATTTATTTGGCAAAAAATTATTAGATGAATATTGGATAAATAGAAAAGAACATGCGATAATTAAGAAAAACGTTTATTCAAAACAATTGAAAGATTATAAATACATGATTACGTTAAAATATAAATTATCTGTAAAATTCATTGACAAAACACGTGATATTTTATACGATGATTTTTTAAATGCATTCGTTAAGGAATGGAATTTACGTGAAAGATATTGCGTTAATTGTTTTAAGAAATACTTCTCGTAAACAGTTGTTATTTTTTGTTTTTGGTTGATTTCGATGTGGAAATGAGGAAATGGGGTAAATTATGAGGTGCACCGAGTGCATCATGTTGATGATAGCATAGAAAATGCACTTTTGAAAAATCGCTAGTTTGAGCCGAAAAACATGCAAAATTTGAGGATTTACTGGAGTAAATTAGGGGTTGAAAAAGTGCACCGAGTGCATCGAGTGCACCGGGTCAAAAAAAGTATAAAAAAAGTGTGACAACATGACATTTTGACAACATGACTTTTTGACGACATTTTATCGACAACAGGGGATAAATTGACATTTCGTATTAGAAACAGTTGGTTTGTTTGTAAATTTGAGTGAATTCATGAATTTTGATGTCAAGATAAGGATTTAAGGGTATTTATGTTGAAAATTTGAGGATTTACGGTCATTTATACCGTTTGTTGTCAAAATGTCATGTTGTCAATGTTTTCCATAACTCTTTACTGCACCTGGTGCACTTGGTGCATATAAAGAAATGAGGGTAAATAACGAAAATTCGAGTGAAAAGACATGAAAAACAGTGATTTAGGGGCAAAAATGAAATTTACGACATGGTGCACACGTTACGTCTACTTGGTGCACTCGGTGCAGTTTGAGATTTGAGGTCGTTTATGTTGAAAATTTGATGTTTTGGGGTAAATTTCGATGTCAATGTTTGAATTTACGACCTCATATGCTTAAAATTTGATGTTTTTAGTTGATTTCGATGTCAAGATTTGAATTTAATGCTTAATAATATACCATGACTAACTAACTAACTAGAAAAAGAAAGCGAAAGGATTTTATGAGTTAGGAAATTCAAAAATTATTTTTGAGTGTTTACGCTTAAAATTTGATGTTTTGGGTTAAATTATAAGTCAAGATTTGAATTTACGACCTCATATGCTTAAAATTTGATGTTTTGAGTAAATCTTGTGTGGAAATGAGGCGTAAATACAGATATGGCCATGTTTTAAATTGATGGGAAAAATAAATGAAGGGGTTATTGATTTCGTTGCTGTTGAGGGTCGTTTAATATTAATGGTTCTTCTTCGACTTCAATGGATTCAACGGTAGCGCTTAAATACATAGGACATAATAATTTTAAATCGTGAAGGTTGGCGTCAACGAGGCGAAATTCAATATTTGACAAAGAATTAACGGGGAGGTATGAAGAAAATTCAATGTTT
>JALKBU010000281.1:0-51888 GCA_023091735.1 Trichomonas tenax
GGATCATTTGAGTAATGATGATGTTTTTCTTGCTTCACAACTCTGTAATTTAACAATTATATGATATGGGAGTAAGTTTGCTGATGTTTTCAGATGAATAGATAGCATTTAGCAGAACTTGCTGTGCATGGATGCATTTAGTTCAATGAACTCGCCGAATTTGATATTTTCTCTGAGTGCCGCAATGAAACTAGTGCTTGGAATGTCACTTCTGTTGCTCAAGTTGTCACTTTCCGATATAGAATTGAGAGGAAGAGAACGATTATTTACGATTATTGTCCATTAAAAGTGACATACTTTAGGCAGCCCCTTTAGTACTTTGGGTGAATAACCCAACAATGTATTGAAAAATTTGAAATTTTGAAATTTTTGGAGCATCACATTGTAAACCTAAAATAAATCGATTTGCATTATTTATTTTTCAAAATGTTCAAGATTTTTCTATTGAAAGATCAAAAAACACAAAAAATGATATAAATAATGTTCAAACAATCATTGTCGGGCACTCAATGAAGAGAAAATAAAATTGCCGAACAATCTGGTCGGACAATTTCCGATCCGTATGCAAAAACTTATCCCGAACCTTAAAAAATGTGATTTTGTTTTTGGAATTTTTATTTTTGCCAAATGACAAATAATGGGATTAGAAAAATAAAATATGCATTATAAAGCATATTAGATGAACCTTAATTATGAATGTTTCATTTATCTTTATGTAAAACGCTCATTTTTGACATGTAAATATAATGGGTCAGATCACTCTACTTTTGGGATGGGATAGCCTATCCCAGCCTATCAAAAATTGAATAATTTACAAATAAAAATTATTGCTCTGGATAAGCATTCCGCAAAATGTGACATCAATTATGAAATTAGATATACATGTTTTAAATACAATAATTAACTTGATTTTAAAGATTTGGCCTAACGAATAGCCTGAACTTCTGCAAAAATTGTGGAACTTAATTTTGACATGTAATTTGTAAAAAAATCTACCAGAAAAGTGTCAAATCCCAGGCGTATCCCAGGGCGAAAAAAACTGAGTGGTCGGATATCTATAATCTTGAAAAACTATATACTATTGAAACAAATTTTTGAAAAATATTTCTGCAATTTGAGCATTTTACTAAAAAATGAATTTATGCGAAAAATAAATAATAAATTTTAATATATAATAGATACTGAATATAATTTTACATAGGCAGTTTTGATTTTTCAATTTTCAAAAAAATCATGAACAATGAATGATATTCATTCCCATTAAAACAAACTAATTGGACTACCGATCATAGAAACAACATACAACGCATAAATATTTCAACATTTTCGAAAAAGTGAAAAATTCATATTCATAAAATGAATTGATAAGCTAGTTATAGATATGATTATAAAGGTAGAAGTATTTACTCAAAGAAAAAGAACAAAATTTTATAAAAACATTATGAATAAAATCTAAAATAGAGATATTGATAGTTTTATATCTGTAATTGAACTCAACTACCGATGTTAATTACACGGATTTCGATAAATATGCATAAATCATCGTTAAATATGGAGATAATAATCGGATCTCAAAAACTCTCAGTAGCTGCCCTTAGCAAATTTGTGAGTGATCAGCGGAATGTTAGTAGCAGCTGTATGTAGAGGATGGAGCCAAAAAATCGGCAAAATTTTGTGGTATAAATTTCGAATTGTAACATGTAGGTTTCAAGACGGGTTCCGACGCCAGATACTCTTGTAGAAAGCCACTGGTAACGCCAAGGCCAGAAACAAACAAAGTCTAAAAATCGCAATATCTTTGCAATAACTTTAGTCCAGACCACCTAAATAGGTTCCATGATAAATTCGCTGAGTTACATTTTTGATTGTGCCATATAGAAAAGTCGAATTTTGAATCCTCATCGAGATAGCAAAACTAAACTTCGACCGAGGCCAAAAAACTGAGATTTTTAATAACGTACATTCTGCCACATCTTTCAATAATGGTTTTACTCATCGTTCTTATTTGGGTCAGAGGATTTTGATGGTGTAAACAGCCTCTGGATAAAATTTTGGACCATTTTGCATTGATAAAACATGTTTTTACAAATTCTTAAAATATTGCAATGATATTTATCATTTATGAATTCTGTTAATATGGCAAATACATTTTGGAGCTGTCTCAACTAATGGAATGATCAATGAGGAAATAAATTTCACTTTTTTATATCCTTCATCAAAGCTTTGTCGAACTGTAACTTAACTGCAAAGACGAAAATATATATATCCATTAATATTTGGGAACTTAATAAAGATTTTCAATCAAATATTTATCAAAACTTGCCAAATTCTGGGAACATTAGCATGGAATCATTTTTCGATTATTCATTGATTCCTATAGGAATTGTCATCATATTACTGCGTTATCCAACGAAATTAATTTTCTCAAAATATATTTAAAATTGAGCACGACTTTCTTAGCAAAAAATGAAATGATAGTTACATAGATGCTAAATCAATTAGATTCTAAATATTTGAATTTTTTAAACGGATATAAATTAAAAATGCAAGTTCCAATCGAAGCTCCAATCGAAATTAAAAAGAAAATTGCTAAAAAGCTTCAGAAATCCGGTGCTCTTAAGAGGATCGAGAGAAAGATCAAATTAGGAATGATGGTAGCTGTTGAAGAAATTAAATCTGAACCAAACGAGAAAACACACTTAGAAAGACTTCCGTTCAAAGATGCTACTATCAATGAAATCAAAGGTTTACAAGCCATCTATTCATACTTAGCAAAAAGAAATTTAACATACACGTTATCTACGTTACTTGAAGAGTCATGTGTTAAACGTCAGCAAAATAGTAACTACGACCTTGTAGAGGTAATAGAGGCTGCAAATCTTCACAGCTCTGATGATGACGTGAAATTGCCAAAGACAAAGAAAAACCCATTGCAAAACAAGCCAAAGTCTCAAAAGGCTAGAATACTCGCGAGTGATGATAGTGATTTTGATGATTTGTAATAAAAATCGTAAGTTTTTAAGGGTCCGCTATGGCCAAACTTCCTGTATCGTCCTTCACTTTTTTGGTGTATTTTTCACTTATTTTAGGTACAAGAAAATGTTAAAAATTCACTTAAAAACAACTTTCTTGATTTTGTTTCCCCTCATACTAAGGAATAATTGTTTGAAGTATCACGGCTTAATTTTAACTTTTTAACAATATCATTAATATCTTCTAGGAAAATGGCGTAATCATTTAACATTTTAATGGATATTTGAATGCCTGTATGCTAAAGAATACGTTGGTAATGGTAAAGTAGCAAAATAAACAAGTAGACCATAAAATTTCATTGCATAGATCTTAAAGTTACCATTTGCTAATATTATCATGAACCAATATTAATAATAAGTGGATTCAACTAACATACAATCATATTCTTGATGTAGAAGCCGAGATTCAAAAAAAAAGTTTTTTGAATTGCAATTCGATAATTTAATTTCATGTTTAATATTCATACTACAGTGCATTGTTGTGAAATTTATATTCATATTACAATTTGCGTGTTTTTGTCTCAAAAATCAAATATTTTCAATAAATTTTGGTAGTACAATGATTAAAATGCTTCAAACAATGGAAATTATATCTTGAAATCGAGAAATATTCAAGTTTTTAACATTTTTTATTCTTTTGTGTTTTGTACTTTTATTAATAAAATGCTGCTAAGTGATGATCAGTAAATGCATTAATGTAAGAAAAACAGGTTTTAGATTTTCACCAAAATCATGATTTTTGAAAAAATCACGATTTTTTTTTTCAAAGTCCATGGTTTTAAAGTTTTGACCGATTTTTAAGCGAGAGATATTAATAAATCCCTTCTGTTATGCTATGTGTAAAGAATCGAATATCATTGTAAATCTAGATCTCTCTATCATGAAAAGCATCAAATTGTGGGAAATACGTTTTTAGACAAGCTCATAGAATATTTTGAGAGCCTATATTTGGCCACTCATCCCAACGCCGAACTTGATGGTGCTGGGCTGCCTAGGCCGCCCACATTGGTGATCAGATACCATCGAGAGAACAATGCGAGGAAGGTTGAGTGCAGAATGTACTCATTTTCAAAATAGGTAGCTAATTGTACGAAAAATAAGGTCTTCAGATGGCCAAATCACTACCACGGTCGAAGCCCGGATCCATATCAGATTGCTGACGAAATTACAAAGCGAATCTATGAGTTTGCGTGATCCGCAAGAATTTCAATGTCCGCTTTTTGTAGTAATAAATTCCGCAGAAACATTAACTTCTTGCTTACTACAGGATCTGCATTAGCTGGCATTAAAGTTGACACGATTATGGAATTAATCGAGAAATCACGTCAAACCTTCACAAAAGGCTTTGTTTCTGAAGCAAAAATAATTGAGAAAAAAGTATTGAGTTGTTTAAAGGCTTTTAGAAAATATTTAAAATGCGAAATTAGTAATATTTTTTGGGTAAATTAATTTACATGTCAGAATTTCAATTTTTTTATAGAAAACCGTTCAATTTGTCACATCAATTATGAATAAACCAAAACAAGTGTTGAGGGCACTTGTATTTGATAATATCGGTGTTGGCAAGACCACAATGCTCTACAAGTTCTCAAGGAACGAATTTGAATTCTCAAACACTCATTTGATTGATTTTCACACAAAGTATTATAAATTCGATGACGTTGAAATAAAAGTGATGCTATTCGACTATCACAACGCGTTTCGATATGAGAACATGAAGAAGAGAATGCTAAACAGATTTCATTCTTGTATCTTGGTTTTTGATTTGACAAATTCTGCTTTATTTGATGTCATTGAATCCTTCTATAAGAGTTTTATCAATGAGAGAGATCCTGCGATATTATCTTTTATTCTCATTGGAACAAAGAAAGATTTGTCACAGAGAATGGTTGATGAAAAATATGCAGCTGATTATGCAGAAGAAAGGGATATGCTGTATTTTGAGATATCCAGTTTGACCGGAGAAGGCATTGAAGAAGCTGTTGTTAAATTAGCTAAAAATTCTATCAAAATGGGACTTGTTACAGAAGAAATGATTCCAGAACCAGCTAGACAACCAAAAGACTATGTGTTCTGTAACATTTCATGAAAAATGAATAGATTCAAATTTAATTGTTTTTTTTAGATCCTATTATTATTGTAAATATATTACTCTTGAGGGGTTTATTATAATGCTGAAGTTATAGCTGAATATTAAAAATAATTTTTAATTTCAAATAATTTTTGCATTGTTTGGGTTTTAAAGATTATAAAGAAATTGGATTTAAATCTAAAGAGAAAAATATTTTAATTTAATATCACCGATTAAGTAAAATTAAAGAGAAATTAATAGACAAATTACTCCTTGCGTGGGGAGATTGAGATTGGTGTTAAGTTACCTGGGCCGCCATTGAGTCTCTGAGCGAAGATGAGGATGCACATGATTGATCTGATCGAGAGCTCTTCCTTGGACTTGATTTCTTCGTTGAGAGCTGGGTTCTTGAGGATTTTCTTCTGTTGTCTAAGGATGTCGAGTCTCTTGAGTGTGGATCTATCCTTGATGGCAGCAAGAACATCCTCTGAGAGCTTGAATCTGAGCTCGTTGACTGGGATGTCTGCGGAAGACTCGTTGACCTGCTTGTAGAGCGATCTTCCCCATGTCTCCCACTCAGCAGCCTGCTTAGCATCGGTCTGCATCTTCTCAGTAGAGCGCTTAAGGTTCTGGAGCTCGTTCTCGATCAACCTGCGCTCCTTTGTGATGCGCTGGACGGCTGTCTCAGCGTTATTCTTGGACTGGACCTCAGAAGCCCAGGCTTCAGAAAGAGCGATATTTGGAGCGAGCTTGAGGTCGCCACGCAACTTGATTGCGTCGGCAAGGATCTTCTTGTCGCTTGTGTACATCTGTAATCTTCTGTCAAGTCTGTTGAAGAGGTCGTTGAAGGAAGCATCCTCCTCGAGCTGCTCTCCGAACTGTGTCTGTAAGATTTTAGAAATTGATTGTCTTGTCTGTTCGAGCTGTGCCTTTGCCTCATCGATCTGGCGGCCGGCTTGTGCCTTGAGAGAAAGCATGAATGTGTTGTTGCGGGCCTCGGTGGCGGACTTCTCGAGCTGCTGACGCTCTTGGAGTGTCTTAAGCTTGAGGTTGAGTGCACGCTCAGAAACTCTGAGATTCGTGATTGTGTTCTGTAATTCTTGCTTCTCCTTCTTGGAGTTCTCGTTGTCTTCCTTGAGTTGATCTGCCTGTGTCTTAAGGTCCTGTATCTCCTTCTCGAGGTTGGAGATTGTATCCTGGTACTTCTGCTGGACAGCATCATTCCTTGTCTTGAGATCGAGCAATGTTGTGCTGTTCTGCTGCTCGTAGTTAGCGATTCTCTTCTTGAGTACCTCGCGAGAGTCTCTAAGCTTCTTCTCGTTCTCAGCGAGAGCGTCCAACTGCTCCTTCTGGATTGTGAGAGTTTCCTCCATCTCGGCGTTCTGCTGGTGAAGAGCTTCGTTCTCGGAAACGATTGCGTTTGTTCTCTCCTGGATCTGGTCGAGCATCTTCTTTGTCTCGGTCTGCGCCTGGAGAGCCTTCTTCAGCTTCGCTGTCTTCTCTCTCAATGCTGCCTCGAGGCCTTCTGTTGTTGCCTTGAAGCGCTGAGCGAGAGACTGGTTCTGCTGTGAGAGCTGTGTGACCTTGTCGTTGAGAATCTGTGTTTCCTCTTGTCTGGACTTCTGTTCCTCTTGTAATGAGATTTCGCGTGTCTGGATCTGCTCTGTTGCTTCCTGGATAGAGACCTGGTTCGCCTCTTCCATCTCCTTCTTCTCTGTCTCGAGTTTCTCGATCTGCTCCTTGAGTGTTGCGTTCTCCTTTGCGGCTTCTTCGTACTTCTGGCCGAGCTTGTTCGCCATTACGTCGAGTGCACTCTCGCCATCGTCCTGTGTGAGCTTCTGGAGGACGTTCTGGACTGCTTCGATCTTCTCCTGGTTAACAGCCTTCCACTGAGCGAGATCGAAGTTATCACGCTGTAAGTTGCGGAGCGTTTCGGAGTTGACTGATGCGCGATCGTGTTGATGTGACTTCTTCGCCTGGTTCTCGGCGAAGTTCATGACCATCTTGTTAACTTCGCAGACTGAAGCGAAGAGGATGAAGAGTTCGCGGATTGGAGACTCTTTGAGCTGATCCTCTGTAACGATGTTGTAGAATTCCTTGAGTTGTTGTTCTGTAGATTCGAATGATCCTGGTTCGAAGATAGACATGTGTGCTGGGAGATTCTCTATGCCGATGACAAGGAGATTCTCGTCAACGAAGTGTCCCATTCTTGCTGCCTGTGTCAATAACTGTGTTCTGACCTCTGAGTCGATGCCAAGTGGGCAAATCTCACTTGCCTTGTCTCCGGCCTTAGCAATTGACTGAATGAAGCGGACAGCGTCCTCCAGCTTCTGAAGCAAGTTGATATACTTCGCCTTTGGAACGCCTTCCTCCTTTTCTTCCGTAGGCTGTGGCAGCGGGGCGGCTCTTGTCTGAACGAGTGCCTCAACTGTTGCGAGTATGAACTTCTCAGCATCAGCGAGATTTTGTGGTAAAGAAGAGCGAAGATCGCATGGAATCCTCTGCTCGACTTCCTGAGCGAGTGTTGGTAATTTGTCTGTTAAGTTCTCGTTCTTCTTGACAAGTTCTGACTTCACTTTCTCAGCTTCGGCCTTTTCGTTCGCGTATTGTGTGAGGAGGTTCTGAGCATCGAGAATGGCGCCGTCAAGGCACTTGATGTTCTCGAGGAGAGAGTCACGCTGCTTTACGAGGTCCTCGATTTCGGCCGCTTGTGCAGCAACGAGCTCTTCGAAAAGTTTCGCTGTTTCCTCGACAGGATCTGTCTCCTTAACAACTGGCTGGTTCTGGATGGCCGCGAGCTGTGCTTTTGTGAGATCCTCAGAAAGTTTTGTCTTCTCGCGCTTCAATTCGTCGTTAGACTGCTTGAGCTCTCTGACCTGTGTCTGACACTCCTCGTTAGCGGTCTGTTGTTCGCGAAGCTGGTCCTCGAGTGCTAAAACTCTCTTCTTGTACTGACGGAGCTTCTTATTCAGCTCTTCACCAGTCTGCATCAACTGCTCCTGGTTGGCTTCGTCGAGCTGCGTCTGATCGAAGCTCTGCTGAAGACGGGTATTTAACTCGTCATTTATCTCTGTTGCTTCTTTGAGCTGGTCCTTAGTCTTGAGGTATTTCGTAACGAATGCCTTGATAACTGACTGGACGTCCGAAACGGAACTGACTTCGCGTGAGAAACTTGTAGAAAGAATTTTGTACACTTTCTGCAGCTGCTGCTTGGCGGAGGCCTCGGAGTCCATACTCTTCGTCGGTGAAGGTGGGAGACTCAATTCGCCAAAAGATTCTTGATCACTCATTAATTTTAATAATTTCTTGATTTGTAAACAAAACCGCCATTTTTGTAATTTCTTTACACCAGAAAATCACTTTTTGATTTTTCACGTGGGATATGGATATAAACAGCCCTGTTATCCTATGGTTTGAGTTTGGAGCATTTTTGTATTATAAGAACGTTACACGGAAAAATGACGATTTTTCTTCGATTTTTGACTTTAGAACTCATAGGGGAACGTGAACAACATAAAATTAAAGTTTTATGTTATTTTACTTCGTCAACGATTGACATTTGATGAGTTTTAACGTGGTAAGTAAAATTACATTTTTGAACTCTATGTAAATCAGCGAACAAGCAGCTATGAAATCAATCACTTTTTTCTGAATTGAGCACATTTGATTTATTCTCTCTATAAGGCTATTTAGAGGATATACACTACTCAGAAAGACTCAACACAAGCTAAACTATCATTCGTATATGATGAAAATCATTGATTTCACTTATTTAAGACTCATTTTCAATTTGAATTCCTCAATTTTCCGATTTGGGACCTATATCTTTGGAATCTTAATTATCATCTGCAATGAAATGCAGTATACCCTTGCGTTGGCCGCTAAAGTTCAATATCGTACATTTCGTTATATCGGACTCCAAAACTAGAAACGTCGTCAATTTACTATCTACAGAATAAATGTTATATATTCTGAATATTAGTTCCTTATTACGATATATTTTTCGATATTGAAAAACGTTTATGATTTCGGATAGATTAGATATATGATTGCGCTAATTGCGTGTTTTCCTGCATATCCATTTAACTTCTATACCGAAAACTCATATTTTGATACTGATCTATTACATTCTTCTCCATTTCAGCTCCAGATTGATTCTATCAACTCTGTAGTTGATGGTAATGTTATATTTTAAAGCATATAAAAACATTTCATATTCATTTTTCATAAAATGAACATAGGATCTAAAAAAATTATAATGATTTTTTTTCACTATAGTTTGCTTTTCATTTCAAAAAAGGGTTTTTGAGAAATTTAAATCGGTAAAAATATTATTTTATAGATTGTTGTTATAAATCAGCTCCAAAAAGTGAATTTTGACTTTTAATTTAGGAAAACATGTCGAAATATAATCTCATACCTTCATGAAACTTGTTTTTGATATTGAACTGATGAATGCTCTTTTAAAAAGCGCTTTTCACATTAATATTTTGATGAGTTATTCTCGAAATGAATATTTTATTTTATAAAAAACAGATAGAAGTATAATTTATTGATTCTTTCCGATAAGCTGGAACTCAGGGATACAGATTTCAGCGTTACTTGATTTTCCAATTAATTTGATATTGAAAACGCTTCCAGTATCTTGTTCTATTGATGTCTCTACATTTTGTCCGGGATAAATTGTGTAATTCTTTGATCCAATAATGATTTGTGAGGCGATTTCAGGAAGATTTTGCATTGATAGGAATACAAGTTGCGTAATATGAACCGGTTTCTTAACATTCACTTGACAGATAGGACTGCTTTTAGAAACACACCATTTGTTATCTATTTTTGGCGTTGAAACATCGCTCAAATACTTATTGAATTTATTAATTGTTGGATTGTTCCTGTTTGGACAGTTTATCGTAAATGATATTGGGTATGAGTAATCAATGTTGTCGAATTGTGTTTTAGAAATATTATTGAATTTATCTGAGATTGTTTTAATTCTATCAATAATTTTCTGATCATATTCTTTCTGTAGTTGTTCTTCTTGAAGTCTCAGTCTTTTTTGTTCATTTTCCTTTCGAATTCTTTCATTTTCGCGATTTATTTTCTCTTGTTCTTCTTTTCGATGGGTTTCTTCTTGCTCTTTTCTAACCCTCTCATTTTCGCGCTTTATTCTTTCTTGTTCTTCCATCAAACAAATATCTTCTTGTTCTTGAAGAATTTGTTGTTTTCTTCTTTCGTCTTCAATTCTATCCGTATTAGCCTGTTTCGTATTCTGTTTCTTTGACTTTGTTTCTATTTTGTCTGGATTTTTAATCTTTTGAGTTTTAATATCGTTGAAATTATGTGGAATTTTATCGACAACTTGATATGGAATGAATTTTCTTGTAAATTGGAAGATGTTTGCAATAATTTTAGCTAGAAAATTAAAATTATTTGAATCAATCAATTCGTAATTGATGTTTGTTTTAAGTTCATTAACTTTTTCAAACAGAAAAACGCCAGAAATTAATATCGCGGTCGACACTATTAAACTTAAAGCCAAATCTTTCATTAATTTTAATCAAAACAGACTTGTTCAATATATTTGACATGTAAAATCAAAATGTCAAATTAATCTAAATTCACGATATGAAGCAGAATTATATCTACGACTAGTTATCTCGAGTAATGCCACTGACCAAGATTTTAAGAAGCCGAATGAAGGTTCACGGAAAATAATGGTTGTTGCAAAACAAATTTAATGTCTGTGATGACACCTAAATAATGGTTGTTTATTGTTCTCTCTGATGGAATTGCATATAAAAAACCTCTTGCAAATGAATAGCTCGACATTTGACACTTTGTAGCCTGCATTTGGGCCAGCCTTGATTTCATTGATCAATTTTCCCGGATATCCAACTTGATGAACATGGAGGTTGAACATGCAGAAGTACATCTTAAGTTTGGATACACCAACCTCAATGGTCTTTGGGGCTGTTTTTTTTCAAATTGAATTCATGCAGGAAGTAATAATGGTAGTATATCTCACTTACTCGATTGCCAGGGCAGCCAAATTCTTCGTCACCATAATCCTCTTATCACTCCAAGTCCTCATATACCATCGAACTGGGTTCGGCATGTTCGTCATCGTCCGCTGCACCTCGATCTTCTTCTTCTCCATCGAGGAACTCATTCGGATTAATTTGAGGAAGAGTGATACGGACTCGGTGAAATGTGGGTATATCTGTATCACTGGATGATTGCTTAGATCTTGGCGAAACGAACGTGAATAAGGAGTTTCAGAAACGTCACGCCTCTGAAGATGTTGAATAAGCCTTTGTCGGTTGATTTGGCATGGTTCAGCACCTGGGAGAGGATTGGTGTAAGTTGGTATGAAGGCTTCTAACTCTTCCGAGTTTAAGGATTCTGAGCATTGGTTCTATATACAGGGGAAGAAGGCCAGTGTCTTCGAAAGACTCCTTTAATAATAATTGAATGTAGAATTTCAGCAAATTTGCTGCACCAGTAGGTGAAGATTTTGTAATTTATCCAGCCATTAGTAGTAGATGCTAAGAAGCACCTTGTTTTTGTTGTGATGGCTAAATCATTAGCAATTTCCTATGAATTTCCTTTATTTTTTTTGGAGTACTGTTTTTTATACAGAAATATTGTTATAGTGCTACCCATTTAATACATAATAAATTTACTTTTTTTTTCTAAAAATATGCACACCCACAAACTATTTCTATGTCAATTGGATTCAGCAAGTCTTTCCAAAAATAATGTACATGAATAAAAAGAAAAACAATTTTGGCTGCACGATTATCTGGGCTAGGGATGATGGCCCAGCCCAAGTCAATTTTCTTGAGGATTTCTGAGCTGGGTTGGGATTCAACCAGCCCCAGATAATGGTTCGGCCAAAATAATTTTTTGTTTTCTTTCTGTATATTCAAAATACTTCAAGTTTCCAAATAGATTTTTCAAGTTTAAACGGAAATTGATGAAGAATTTTAAAATCGTTATACATTCAATTTTGAAAATAAATAATTCTCCCACGTTTTTTTCGTTGGAAATATAAAAATAAATTTTAAGGATGTAAATTTTTACAAAGGGGGTACAAGTTTATAATAGTTGTGAAATAAGATTCGCTTATTTTTCTATGTCTGTCTCAATGTATCTGAAAAAACAATAACTGTGCCACCGACTCATCGATTTGATTGATGAATTATCAACACCTTTTTTATTAGCGGCAGTGGCATCCCCTCTTCGCATTGAATGTGTACCAAATTCAACAGGGTCAAACACACACACATAGGGCGCTCTGCCTCGAGCAAGCTCGCGTCCCGTGCATCATTTATGAAGAATATCACATATGAGATATTTTTGGTTGTAAAAGATATTCTTTTATTTGTAAATGATATTCTTTTGTCGGTAAAAGATATTATTTTCTCTGTAAGAAATAATTTTGGCTGTAACACAGCATCTTTTGTCTGTATATGATATTATTTTGTCTGTAACAGATATTCTTTTGCTTGTAAGCGATATTTTTGGTTGTAAGAGATATTATCGGTTGTAATAGAGCATCTTTCGTTTGTAAGAGAGCAATTTCTGTCTTTAAGAGAGCATCTTTTGCTTGTAAGCGATATTTTTGGTTGCAAGAGATATTATCGGTTATAACAGAGCATCTTTTGTCTGACAATTGTCAGATTTGTGCTTAAGGCGAGAATGTTTTTTGGGAAAAGTCAGGATTTATACATAAAACATTCGTCAAATAACCAAAGTATACTCGAAGGATCGCCTTCACAAATTTCTGATATTAATTTATGAAATTGTAAATGCCATCTTACAATCAAGAACTTTGATGCAACATGTGCCCCAGTATAATCTAATGCATCACCAGTTGTTGAATTTAACAATCGGGAGCATTCAATTTTTCTAACATTTTAAGGTTCTTTATGGACTTCGACAAGTGGGAAAGGAATTTTATCATATTCAGCAACTCACGAGAAGCCCAAAGAAGGCCAATCACACAAAACAGCTCACAACAAATATTTCTTCAAAATCCCTTCTTGGAATAAAAATATTTTTTTTTTTTCAAAATTCGGGAGAACTTTCCTACACAAAATTCACTGAGCACATACAATTATTTATTTACTTCATTTCAAATTATTTGGCCCTCTCCCGATTTATGGCGAGCAGTTTGGTTTTTCATTTCAATAGACTTGTTTTTGAATTTATAATAATCTTGCGACCTTCTAAAATTTGGTTCATGTTAGTCTGAATTTTAAGTCTGTAATGTGAGAGTGCACTACCCACTGTAAAATCAACGACTTTGCAGTATGATAAAGCATGTGGCTGTAGTTTTGCATATTCTTTTATGTGCATATTTATAACTGAATTATAAACGAGATTTCAAACAATTAATGTTAGTCTACAATGAAAATGATTCTGTTAAATACTTTTGAAGTGGGAATCGATACAGATATAGAATGAGAGGAATGAAATAGAAAGAAATGATGATTGTGACTCTGGAGCGCATCACTGAAGCAAATGAGAAGATAACTACCCAAATTTGGACTTGAATTGTGTTTGCAAATGGATAATCGACTTTGCAATTGATAACATCAACTAATGAGCTTACGAGGATGAAGAAAATAACCTCTTCGTGGTATCTCGGTTCTGCGATGATTCCTAAAAAGTTTAACAAACCAATCGCGAAAAATCCTAAAAATGAAAGATTGAAATAATGTGCCGTAAACTCATACAATTTCAAGTGTGGAAGAGAAAATCCGATGACTGGGAACTTCAATATGTGAACAAAACTGAGAATAACAAGACAAATTCCGAATATCGAGAACAAGAATATAACAATGATGATGTTATACGTAATCTCGCTGAATGACTTTATAGACAAGAAATCATGACGAACATTGGTATCTACAGAGAAAACAATCAAAAATCCAACAAGCATTGGAATAATTGTGTCTGGACGATTAAGTCCATTGAAAAATATAAGAATTCCTATGACTGCGTAAGCATTGATGCGACTTAAAATGCTTGGTCCTGTTATTAATTTTATATAAAATTTTGCAATTATGACTGATGTGATCGTTGATATGGCAAACGATACATCATTTGTAAGCATAAACTTTGTTGGACTATCGAAGTAAAAATACAAAGATCCAATCGCAGAATAGATAGGACGGCCTGATAAGTAAAATAGAATACTGAAAACAGATGTAGAGAGCAGTGAAAATATGATTCTAGGCAAATACTGCTTCAACATTGGAAATTCAATTTTATCAATCAAATATGAAACGAAAGAATCCTTCATATGGTGAACAGACAAACCTTCTTCGGGATGCTTAACAAAATCAATGAGAAAAGACATCGTATAAGCAAAACAGAAGAATAAAATTCGATGAATTATTCTGTCATACTGCTGCTGCATCTTCTTCGAGTGGAGTCTTCTCGCTGGCGAAATTTCACGCGAAGGAGTCGATATCCTACTTGAGCTTGAACTCATCTATTTTGCACTTTTTGTCAATAAAATTTTTGACATGTAAATTTTATTATTTGCACTCTGTCACAATTAAGATTTATTTATCAACAACTCAAGTAAATCAAACTAGACCAATTATCACTATGATATAATTGCTAAGATTTGGGCATTTGTGCTAATCCAGTCCACAGTTCTTCCTTTTAGAACCATTCTGTAGAGTAAATCGCTGATTATTTCGAAGATCGAGTCTGAAAGGAAGAACTGTGGCCTGGATTGCTAGCATTTTGGCTACCAGTGCCAATGAAGCACTTAATTTTTCTTTTCAAAGTAAATTTAAACAAATATAGGATATCATTCTTCCAATAATCATTTGTAATCACATGCCACGTAAATATTTATTTATCAAATATATATGTTTACATGTCAGATAATATCACTTTTGTATCACTTTTTCATGACAACTTTCGGTATGCAACAATTATATAAATCTCCATTATCAATTGAAATGAGGTCTCTTGAAATCGTTCAATATTTAGTTGATCATGGAGCTGATGTCAATATGATACTAATGAATCGAACACATTTTATCATCTTTTTATATATAAATCTCCATTATCAATTGCAATCGAAATGGAGAATCTCGAAATCGTTCATTTCTTAAAATCCAAAGGTGCTATTGAATAAACGATTTCGAGATTTTGACTCTACTTATTTCTTTGTTCTGCTTCTCAGAAAAAGGTGGTGTTTTTACACCCGAAGAAGACAATAGAAGTTTAAATCATGATAGAGCTGCAATCAGCTGGTGTATATATATCTATTAATTAACATATAATGGTGAGGTTGTATTCTTAATAGTGAAAGCATTTAGATAAATTATATTTGGAAATAGTGAAACAGTGAAATACTAAAAGATATGGAAAAACATACAGAAAAGTACAATAATGATATCGATAATATTTTTATGCAATCTATAGCATATCATCTCCATGGTATTTCATGACTTTTCCATTGATTTTATTTATATGACATGTAATCATTATCCGTCAGAAATTATATTTACGTGTCATAAATTTTTTTGTCCTTTCAAATAAAATTTTAAAAATGGCTTCAAGAAATGCGAAAAATATAGGACTTATTATACTGAAAAACTTAGGTTTAACGGATGAAGAGGCCGCGATTCTCGAAGCACAGAAGCCTGAGCCAATGAATACGATTTTTGCGCGTGATCAATCAGGTTTAGGTTATAAAAAATTGTCTACGAACTATACAGCTGAAGCAAACAATGTGTTTGCCAGGATTTCTGCAAAAATAGCCAATGATAACAATGATTCGAGCACAAGAACATGCATTGCATCAACATCTACAAACACACGTCAATTCATTCCGAGAAGATTACAAAAGAGATATATTGGATCCCTTTCGAATGAGGATTTAGCGAATATATTGTCTGAAGTTGCACCAATCACTCCATCTGAGATTAAGCAGGAAGAACCTGCTGTTGAGGAGCCAAAGAAGAGGCGCAGGAAGCACCATCACCATACTGAAGAGCAACAATGATTGTTTATAAATATAGAGATAAAATAAATTTATAAAGATTGTTTTTTATCATATATACTTCATGTTTATTAATATTTAGCTTACAGTGTCTTAATCAATGTGTATGTGAATTCATACAAACATAACTCTATTTTTTTTTATTCTATATTTGGGTGCTCATGCTTCAAATGCCTAATGATTTCGTCAATTAGAAGCTGTGTGTTCTCTGATTCATACTCTTTTTGGTCAACTAACCAATCAATCAAATCAGTGTTAATTTCTGGTCCTTGTTCAATGGCTTCATCTGGATTGAGCTCTTCTAGATTTTCTGTATACTTTATATCATCTCCTTCTTGGAATAATCTATAAATTGCATTAATTGCAAAAAATGCATCTTTTTTATCTGTAATTGGGCAGTTTTCGAATAGTAAATTATATAACCCTGAGTCTTCAACAAGTTGGAATCCTGCTGAAGGAATATAATTAATCATAAAAATTGCAAGTCTTAAAATTGCTTTTTGAACTTTGGCACTCATGTTTTCTTCATTAAAAATATGAACTGCTTGATGAATGATTGTGTGACTTATGTAATAATTCGATAATTCAGGAATAAAAATCAATAATTCAGTTAAAACATGAAATGCATCTGCCAGAACATACATATTGTCTGAGTCAAGATAATGCTCACAGTATTGAACTGTGTGGCGCGATTCAAGATATTTTGCGTGTTGCTCATCAAATCTCGCTATTGTTGAACACATCAACAGAACATTTTCAATATACTCAGAGTCGTCATATGGATAATGAACAAACAAATCAATTAAGTCCTTTTGACAGAAATAGTGAATAAATTGATGATTCGAATCGATGAAGAAAGAAAAGGCCTCTGCAAATTTAACTACTGCACGAATATCTTCACGAGAGATTCTCATAAATGCTTCTAAAAGGTTATCAAAAAGCAAAATCACATCCTCAAGGGATATAGAAACGTCTTTCGTAATCTTCGTTGATACCAATAAAGAGCATATTTCGGCGAGATATATAAAATGCAAGTCATCATCAATATTTTGTAAAATTTCTATAAATCTAGTAAGTAAATTTTCTAATATATAAAACTTCAGTTCGTTGCATTCCTTGAGCGAGTAGTATAAGATTTTTGTTGCACAAAAGCTTGGAAACTGATAATCAATATATTCCATTAATCCATTGTCCTTTAAATATGAAATGGAATCATTCTTCTGCTGAATTATTTCGATCAGAACGTAAACAAGTTCATTATGAAGATCATCATTGCGAATTGATAATAATTCGATAAATTTTGCAAGTATTTCGATAGGAAATACCAGAGATTTGTATTTAACTAAGTTGTAGAGACCCTTCAATGCTTTCAAAATCTCTTCTTCATCATCTTTATGTAATTGTTCGATCAAAAATTCATAATTTTCGGGCACAGTTATGTCATCTGATGGAATCTGTTCGTCAATAAGATCAGAAAGACCCGATTCACGCATATTCTGATCACCAATTCTCTCTTTATACTGCAAATCTTCTTCTTCACTCATTTAAATGAAAAATCGTCATAAAATTTTAGTTTCGTTTTCGACATTTAGGGTTAAAATTTGGCTATACTCTAATTGATAAATATCTTTAATTCAACGAATATAACCTATGGTTATGATATCTTAGCATTTTATTCATAATTATTTAAATTGACAATATATTTATTCAAAAAATAGTTTGAAATCAATAGGGTAATAAGGATGGATGTGATGGGTATTTGGTTTATTACCATATTTAAGATATTAAGAATTTTAGAAATTTAAACAAGCTTAGCCAATACTAAGCGGCTCTCAACGAAGTCCCAGTTGACGAAGTTCCAGAATCTAAAGAAATAATCAGCCTTTCTGTTCTCATAATCAATATACCAAGCGTGCTCCCAAGTATCGATGCAAAGAATTGGGAAATAACCGTCCTTGATCGGGTTGTTGGCGTTTGAGTATTGAACGATCTCAACAGTTTGATCTGGCTTCAATACTAAATAACACCAACCAGAACCGAAGATTGTTGATGCCTTTGCAACGAATTCTTGCTTGAATTGCTCGAGAGAGCCGAATGCCTTGTTGAAGAAGTCTAAACACTTATCACTAGCATTTGAAAGGTTGTATGTAAGGCACATCCAAAAGAAAGAGTGATTAAAGTGCTGTGCACAGTTGTTGTAGATTGGTCCTGATGCTGTTTTGATGATTTGCTCGAGAGTTTTGCCAGAAAATTCTGATTCTGGCACAAGCTTGTTAGCTGCATCGACGTAAGCCTGGTGGTGCTTTGTGACGTGGATTTTGACTGCCTTTGCAGACAAAAAGTTGCCGAGTCCTGTGTCTAAAAACGGGATATCAACAATCGAGAACATTTTCTCGTTTTTTTATAATTGATCGGCGCATTCACTTCATTTGCAGATAAATTCCACTGTTTTATCACTTGGGAAATCTATTTTCGCAAACTAAACTATATTTTACTCCCCAACTATAAATTTTAGGGGCCGACACTCCATTTAACCTTAATATAATTACATTTTCACATGTCATTTTCCGTCAAATTTTAAGGTTAATATTCATTTTTGTTTTTTATGATCATTTTAAAGTACATTGATAATCAATCACCCAACGTATGGTTAGAAAATTTCATGTAGAATCTAATCGTTAATTTTGAATTGAATTTATATTTGATCAATCATTTACATATCGAAAATTTGTTCTTTTATGAATCGTTATCTAGATGATACGTAACATTTTTATTATTCTAACCCTCTAAATTCATTTTAATATATTGATTTAAAATGAAATTCGATCATTATAAACCATATTCATAATTTATCATTCAATAAATAGTTAAATAATTTAATGTAATATATAGTTATTAATCTTGTATTTCTGTAACTCTTTAAGATAGTGTTAATATCTCGACTTCCAAATGATGTTGAAAACATTGGACTAATGTTGGGTAATCTTATTATTTTCGACTTTCAAAGAGTTTCCTATGCTTTAAACAGTCTCATTACTAATTATTATATAAATTTGCAGAACGTTTTATAAATAATGAGAATTCCACTGATATTATTTTTCAAAAACTGAGATTTGGTGTGAGTAGAGATGATCAAACAAATAAAAAACAAAAAGAAACTAAAACTAAAAGTGACAAAGTGAAATGAGTGTTCTTCCGTTTTCTACGGATGACATCGTTCTCGCTTATTGTGAAGAGCTTCAAACGAATTTGAAAGGAACGATAGTTTGCTTTAGGAAGGAACATTCGCAAGCTTACGTTCATTTTTTCAAGCAAGATAAAAGATTAGACAAATGGTATGATGTTACGCAGCTTCAAAAGAGCAGACTCGATAGCGATGAACTAGATGTAACGGAAGCACCAAACTACGCTGAATATGGTGAAGAATTCAGAAACTTCGAAAAATTACATGAAGAAGTAACGAAAGTTCGTAACATAGACCTCGTTACAATAGGAAAATACACGATAAAAACATGGTATTACTCACCATATCCATGTGATGTTGATCATATTTATATTTGCGAGCAATGCTTTAGATATTTCAAAACACAAGAAGAACTGGACAACCACATGCTGAGTGAGAAGCAATATCCACCTGGTTTGGAGATATATCGCACAGAAAAAGTTTCAATATTCGAATTAAAAGGACAATGCCAAAAGGTTTCTTGCCAATGCCTCTGTTTACTATCTAAGTTGTTCCTTGACCACAAAACTTTGTATTATGATGTCGAAGGCTTTAATTTCTATGTTCTCTGTGAAATGGGCGATGATGACAAATTACACATCGCAGGGTACTTCTCCAAAGAAATTGATAGCTCAGACAACAACATTCTCGCGTGTATCACAATTTTCCCGCCTTATCAAAAGAAAGGTTATGGATTCCAATTGATTTCTCTCGCTTATGAAATTGCTCGACGCGAGGACAAAGTTGGAGGACCAGAGAGGCCATTGTCTGATCTCGGAAAACTTGCATTTCAGTCGTATTGGAAGACTGTTATCATTCATGTTTTAAGAGAAAGACTTTCAGAGATTCGTTATATTTCAGATATCGTAAAAATCACATTCATCGATGAGGATGATGTTGTTGATACACTTAAGCAGTTCAACCTTGTAGAGCCAAATCGTGGTGAATATGAATTGTTAGAGAACAGAGATTCTATCGCAATTATATTAGAAACCATTCCAGTTAAGAAACCTACCAATGCAATTATCACAAGGAATCTTATTTGGCTTCCATCCGGATCATATTCGCCAACATACTAATACAGTTAAATAAAGTTTGTTATATTATTGTTGATTACCACGACAAATATAGGGTGTGTTTAGTGCAGAAAGATAGAGAATGAGTTGAAATGTTATAATAACATCATTATAAACCCTATCAAATTTAAGCATTATAGCTATGGTTTGAAGTTTCTATTTCGATTAGAATTCACTCAAATATCACAATTTTGACATCCGTCATTTTTTTGCACAATTTAGCTATCAAAATTCTTTCTTGCTTGAATATAGTGACCAATAGCAAAGTTCAGATCAATTTAAGCATATGCATAGATAGGCAGAACGATTTTGAATCAGAATCTATAGAGCAAAATAAAAAATCAAGGCTGTGTAACTTGAATAGCTTTATAAAAGCGAAACCGAATTTTTTTTGTAAAATTTCAACAAAAAAAAAAGAAAACACTTTCATCATTTGTCATGTCAAAATTCGAGCCGTCTCTATTGATGGGATTGCTGATCAGCAACCTAAGATTCAGTTACAATTATGAGTATATCCATAGATTATATACGAGGTATACTATATGTATAATAGCAGAGAAAGATTGTTTCAAAAATTTTTTGAAGAAAGAGTGAAAATTTTTCTTCGTCACATCAATAAAATGAACATTTTGGCACCAATTTTTCCCGCGAAACCGCTCTCGGACTTAATTTTGATTTTATCTCCCGCCATGGCGCCAAAATTATATGACACATTTCTCTATATAAGAGTTATTATAGGTGTATATTATATATGTGTTAATAGAATGATTCAGATTTGCTCAAATCTTTCTGCACTAAACATGCCCTTGCACACCCTATATGTTTTGATATTTTTGAAGATCATTTTCCATAATTTGAATATCCCATGTTTAATTTGAGAGAAATCTATTTCATTAATAAAGAACTTGAAGAACTTATTTGCCCATTTCGATTTACCTATAATGGATGCTTCAATGAGCTCAAGCAATGATGTCTAAATAATCAATTAATTGCAAGATGTCATTTAATTTTTCATATAAATTTTAGTACAAACTTTGTCAAAACTGGGTATTTTCATTTCTAAGTATTTTAGCCATAAACATATTGAAATAAATTTGGCGAATAAATTGTTTGTCAACAGAATCTTGAGATCAAATATTTTCCCTTATGCTCGGTTATATCAATTTCTTTCCAGTATAAATATAAAATAAAAAAGTGAAATTGGCTCGAAACTGATTGTGATAGTACGATTAAATTTATGAAAGAACGTGACATAATCCTACCATTCCATGGTACTTCTTATGTCCTTGAACTTGAGTTTTCATCTAAATCAATCTGATCATTTTTTTTTTGCGAAAAATTTTTGTTAATTTTTAAATTATTATTTATTATTATTATTAAAAAGGCGTTTTTCATAACGAATATTGATGAACTCATGAAAATATTCAGATATATAAAGTTGCGATGGAAAAAGAAAGATGATAATTTTTATCATCATCCTTAAATTTAACCTTAGATACGTTATGATCCGAAAAAGTGCCATATGGTTGGGGAATTATATCATTTAATGAATCTGAACTTATATAGTATTTTTTCTTTAGTTAGCTAAAAATGGATATTCGTAAATACGTTTCTGTGATTTATTATATTCATCTCGTGGTTATCCAAATATTGTATGGATGCAAGATAGGAAAAGCGTTTATTTGTACTATCCATGCAGTTCAGGATATATTTGTACTCCATATCATATCAAATCTCAACCAGAAGTTTATCGAATAGAAATGGTTGGAGCTTCAGGTGGAGGGTCAAATATAGGCTATAGTAATGTAGGACGAAGTGCCTATGCCAGTGGAACAATAGGATTTGGAAAACCCAAGACTTTTTATTTCTATTTAGGCGAAAGAGGCGAAGCAAAAGGCCCTCGAGCATTCAACGGCGGAGGTCATGGAAGTGAATGGAATGGTCAATATGGAGGTGCAGGAGATGGTGCAACAGATATGCGCTACTACTCAGGCGAATGGAATGATTTTACTTCATTAAAATCTCGTATAATGGTTGCCGCAGGTGGATCTGAAGCTCAGTACCATTTTGGTACTATGAATGGTTTACACAGAGGCACAATATCAGGTGAAAATGGGTATTCCGCAATAAAGTCTGGAATTTTCACCATTTTCTAAATTTATTATTTGTAGTAGAATAATTGATTACAGATCCAAACTTAATTTTTCTAGTTATCAAATAAAATTTCTTTCATAAATTTAAAAAATAATGTAATTTCTTACTACAAACAATTCAGCTTATTAAGATGTATCTATTTATCGAAAAAAATTTCTTTCATGTTATTGAATTTGAATAGAAAATAATCGTATATTTCAAAAAGAAAGTGTCACTTTTCACTTTTTTTAATGGAATGAATGATTATAAAGATGATAGAGCTTCTTTTTCGCATCAAGCAAATGACTCAGAATCAATAGATTATTCGGGCATTAGAGAAATCATTATATCTGTTGCAAAAGAAAATTCAGATCCAACATTAGACGAACTCAGCGAATTATCAAGGTTTTTGCAATACTTTGTTAATAAGGCCGATCTTTTTGATACAGTTTTGACATTATTTGCTGGAACAGATTTAATTAATAGATTAATCGAATTTATTGAGCCAAATGAATTTGTTGGTTATATATTGAATTCATTTATTGCATTGATTGACATTCCAAATATATTATGCGACGAACATCTTCACATATTATTCCAGAGAATAATGGGTTTGTTTCTAAATACAAAAGATGATAAAGTAATCAAAATAATTCTCACAATACTCATTAAATTCACTCGCAAGAAAGCTTTGCATCAAGAGTATGATAGCAAGAGATTCATAAGAGCTCTTATGACGAAGTATAATGTTTCAAATTTTAATATATTTTTCGTAATTTGTGAAAACTGTTTAACATTTGTTATTCACTCTCAAACTCTATATATAATGCTTATGCAGCAAATGATAAATGATGATATCTTTCGCAAGCAAGAAAAGAGTTTTTCTATTGCTAAGGAACAGTATTTGCAAGCGATTTTGGTATTTATGAAAAGAGGATATTCGCAAATGAAAGAAATAATTGATAGTTCAGTTATTACTGATATTATAGATAATATATCAATATACGAATCTAATATTTGCAGTATTTTAGAACTAGTTAATTATATCTTTGAAAGCAATGATGAAAAGCAAATCCGACAATTTCCAAAAGTTTTAATTCCTGCATTTTCGCTGCATTTTTTAACACATATTTTTAGTTCAGAACGACAAATTGCCCTGGTTTTAGATATGGATGCGTTAGTGTTTGAAGTCTTAAATTCAGCAGTTATGGATTTCGTCAAGGAAGGATATGTTAACTGCCTGAAACTAATTTTGCAAAATCGTTGCAATTATGATATCAAAAACAAAATTTATAATGTTCTTTTTATTATGTCAAAGTATTTACGCGTTTCAGTTATCAAAGAAATATTTGATGATGAAGCAATAATTGATGATATAGTGAATTTCTCAGATGACGAACATTTTAAATACAAAACTCCATTATATCATTGTTTGGAAAGACTTTTATTCGCATTTAGTGATAACACAGATTTAACAGAAATATTAGAAGAAGTTATAAATAACATAGATTTATGATTTTATTTATTCTTCCTCAACTTTGCAGGAAGATTCCAAAGGTTTCTTGTCACAGGCCAAATTGTTCTTTGTGACAATTCTTCCATAGATTCATGAATACCATATAACCATGGGAAGTAGTAAACGTAAGCTCCAACTGCTAAAATAATTGTAAAAGTTATAAACACATATTGTGAACGCTTGCCAAGTTTGCTCAAAACAAATCCATAGCAGCAGATTCCGAACATCAAAGCAACTTCGTAGTGATATGTCCACGTGCATCTAGAAACTAAAATGAATGGGAAGTATGATGCTGCATAAGCAAGCATCCATTCATACTTTCCTACGAATGCAGCCAATATTGCGCCAACAGCAGAAACGAAAGCAGAGATCGGATTGTTAAAGATACAAATGATTCTGCGCATTCCATCAGCAGAGAAAACAAGTGTTGGTGTTGCAGCAAAAATTGGCCATTCGTACCACTTAGAACTGTAAGGATGTGTGAATTCAAGATCTCTGTTGTAAATATACATCAAATATATCAAGTTTGTTATCTGTTTATGTATTGGCCACGATCTAAAGTCCTGAGAAGCGTACTGATCACCAAATCCAACTGTTGGTGTCATTTTAAGATGAATATAAACTGTTGTTAAAAGCATCGTTACTAAAATTATTGAACAAAAGATACCTCTGATGATGAGCATTAAGAAGCCATGCTTTCTTCTAATAACTAAATTGAAGTTGACAAAACCAACTAAAATCAAACAACTTCCTGCAGCAAACTTCGAACAAAATGCAGCAGATCCAAATAACGCTTGGAAGAAAATTGTTGTCCATGATTCGCGATGATAAAGTAAACAGCTGAAGAAAATGGTCATTGCGACAAAGAAGTAAACAACAGCATCAGTAAGTATGAATCTGCTTTGAACAATTGATGTGAAATCGATAGCAAAAATGAATCCAACCATGAAAGAAATTGGCAAATTTTGGAATCTCAAAATTAATGAAGCAGTGAGAATTGGAGCAACGAGGGTTCCGCAAACACAAGGAAGGTACCTCAGCTTCACGTAGAAGTCTGTATCATACTGTGTGACTTTTCCATCGCTTACAGCACTGTAATTAAAATGACCATCGTAACCGATCAATTTTGCATATCCTGCGTATATCAGCTTTGCGAGCGGTGGATGAATATCGAAAAATCGAACGCCATTTATGTAATCTGTAATAAATCCACCAAAATGAACTTCATCGAAGACAACTTCGTTAGGATATTCGAGTTTTGGTAAATGGGTGATTGCGGAGATTGCAAATACTGCTAAAATAACAAGAATTTCTTTGATTGAAAATAATGGAGATCGATATTTTTCGAGTTTTACCGGTTTTCCGTTCTTTCTGATGAATATCTGTATAGCTTTTCCATCGAGTGCCATGTAATTAAGCTCACAAGCTTCTTGTGCTTCGAGATTATTTGAATATTGGATCGAATATTTTCCAGATTCTTTCTTTGACTTTATTATCTCGACAATTTTTCCGTATTTCGAGAAAATTTTCTCAATTGTCTCCTGAGGAACGGTTTTAGGAACTCCAGTGACTTCAATTATTGGCATCAAATAATGGCAGATTGACATGTAAATATCATTTTGGCAAAAATATCATTTTTTTCACTAGCATCAAAATCAACTTTTAACATGTTATGCAATATATGTTGTATTGATTTGATACTACAAAATATGCCATTCCACATTATATATTATCTAAACTAAGTTCAAAAAATGTTTAACGAAAAACAACATGATATAGTTCTGCGGGGCTGTAATAATGTTGCAAATCTGACATGTAATTTTTTGTAGGGGGAAACAATCTTGATAAGGGTTGTATTTAGAAAATTGACATTTGGCGCAAAATTTCGCTTGATAGACCATGCCAGAAAATAGCCTTGAGAAATACTACACCCCCCACATTAGTAAATTATCAGGCTAATAGGTAAATGTCTGTTGGGCATACAGAGGCCGCGATTGTATTCGATCGAACGCATCAGCACCACTAGACCCTTTTTGGGCCTGGCTACTCTCGTCCAGTCACTATATGTCAGTGGGTTGTTTTTTATGCATTATCTTGTTTCATTTTATTTTATCAGGTATTTTTTCTTATTTTCTTTTTTAATTCTATTCTATGGACGCGCCAAATACGCAAAATCCCAATGCGTACACATTCCTTTGTACGCGTTTACATACGCGTTTGCGTTGATTCAATTGTTGAGATATAATGGTTTTTTCTTGTTAACAACTAGAATTAGAGCAAAATTAAATCATACATTGACCAGTATTATTCAAATGCTATCTAATCCAATTAAAAAATCATAATTGAACGATGACCTAATTTAATTAGGGGATGGCAGGGCTAATGATCAAATGTAAATATAAGAATTTATTTTAAAAGCGGATGAATTAATGATATACTAATAATATAGATTATTATTATCAAGTAAAAAATTGAATACGCAGTAATTTGATGCATCATAATGAATTATCTCTTTGGGGACGAAAATTCTATACATGCAGTCGATTATATGGCCCTCAATCAGGAAAAATTGAATATCGCATAATCGACTGCGTATAAAGAACTTTTGTCATAGCTCAAAATTTAAAAGCATTAAGTCATAACTACTGCGTGTTCAATATTATTTTGCATATTATTAATCAGCAGTGAATATTGAGACAATGTCTTTCGTGTCAATTTTTAATTTTTCATCGGCCGAAGTTTCATAAAAATGCATTAATAACCATACCAATTAAAATTAGCTCAAGTTGCTATAAAATGATTTTTAATATTTGATTTCGTATATTGAAAGATGTTGATATTAATGTTATTGAATTACTAACCTCGTAGATTCAATATCTTATTTTTCGTTCGGCGCGAGAATTTTTTGCGTATAAAAATACGCAAAAGGTGACACTTGCCTCATCCAAATTCTATTCTTCTATATCAAATATATAATTTCATATTAAATTATTATTTGTATCTTATTTCTTTTCTATTGAACTTTGTTCTATCTTGTAAAAATCCAATATTTTGTAAAAAAGCATATTTTTAACAATTTAAACGTATTTTCATTTTTAATCTAGAAACATAATGCAAGAAGTTATGTTGACCAGCCCCGAGTATTTGCATTTTGCGATTCACCAAGAACTTAATGGTGGAGCAAACTATTACAAACGCAAAGAAAAAGACTATTCAAGATATGTTTGCAGTCATATCGGTTGCCAAGCCTCTTTTCGTGTTGTTAAACTCCAATTTGAATTTCCTATCGTAGATATTCGCTACTCTCTGTCTCATGTTGAGGAACACCATCCCCATGACATCATTTTCAATAGCAATTCATATTTATCTTCATTTCTACATAAAGCTCTTCGTGATTACTTCGAAAATGGCGGAAAAAGATCAACAGCTCTCATTGATGCACACAAATTACTCCAAATTCCATACAAATCATTAAAAGTCATTCCAAAAATGCTTTCCTTATCACAAGATGCTAGATCTAAGGGTTTCAAAGAAATCTTCGCGTTTAAGTAATGATCATTACTTCTCTTTGTATTTACTCTTTCAATCATTAACACAAGACAATGAAAACGATCTTCACTATTACCATTATGATAGTGAATCTCAAAGTTTCTGTTCATTCACATATCCATAAAATCAACCTGGAAGGTGTTCCACAATGACACTTTTTGGGTAATTTATTGAATAAAATTTTGCTTCGCGGCTTATCGTCAGATTCGGTTTTTGTAACACTAAGTTAAAAATATAAAAAGGGACCTTTTACAAAAATTGAATGAAAAATCTAGTCTACATGATTCTTAACGCCCTGTCGACATATTCATTATTTCCCTTCTAAATCAGCCATCTCATTAGTGGGTCCAATGGCATTAAATACAAAGCTCTCTTGTCTTCAAGCGCTTTTTGTAAATTTTTCGCATGATATCTTGTTTTCGGCATTTAAACTTTCGAGTTCCGCCGAACGAAACTCATATCTTATGCCAAAATGACAAATCATATCATTCCAGAAATCATGCTGTTACTTCCTAATGACTCCAAAAATTGTCTGATACAAATTTTGTATTTGAGGCTATTATTTTGGCAGAATAACTCTATACAATGATGCATGCCTGTTAAAAAGTATACATTTTTTAGGATAGTGAAACCAGAGCAGGAGGATTCTAATATGCTTGGTTTGACTCTGTGGGGCCTTCGTTGTAATTGCTCTTCGTTTGGATCATCTGGCATATTCCGATCCGAATACTGGCCATATACGCTTCCATACATGCCATGACTAAAAGAAATAATCGAGCGAAGGCATGGGAGGAGAGAATTTCTCGTAAAAACGGAGCTGTCGTCTATTATTCTTGATGTGAATATCCATTTTGCCTATGGGAAAATCCACATACCAGATAAGGTCATTGTGTAGTGCTTGAAACATTGTTGGATTGACAGACAGCTTTTCGGGCCTTGGTTTTGATATTCCTAATTCAACTAAAACTTTTTGTATTGAATTTATTGAAAATTGTAACATTTTAACATGTAAAGTGGTGAATCTGATAACTGTCTGGAAATCCTTGATCACTTACTGCAGCGCGAAGCTCTGAGGCATACTATTAGTTCGCTCCGAAGCCTTCCTTGAGGCTTTCGAAAGCATGGTTGAGATCGACCGAGCTAAGAACGGCTGGTGGCGAATTACTGCGAGAAACTCACATGTGGAATCTTTTTTCTTCTGCCTTCGTCTTGCTGATGTGCATGAAATAAATATATGCCATAATATACAATTTCGACACTGATGACTTCTTCGCGATTGTATTCTTGACAAGCTCGGCGAAGTTTGCCATCGGATATAGCAAACTTAGTTTATTTTCATATTTTGTGACGTCCCTTTTTCACTACTGGTGTTTCCACGTTCTTAAATTTATATCCTTTTAAGAAAGATTCCTGCATATAGATATATTTTTGTTGTCACGAATAGGTATCAAGAAAAGTTACAAAACTGTGTAATTTGCATTTGTTGTTAATAAAAGTAGACCATATATAGATAAGGAATATACTACTATATGCAGCATCCCCGCGTGCATATGACATAAAAAGATATGTTTAGGATGTATGTGATATATTTAAGATGTTTCATATGTGGTATAATATATTAATATATAAGTTGTGTTTATGTTTATGTGTGTTCTCAATAACTTATTTGATGTGGAGACAATATATCAGAGCAAATAGTTCTCCGATAATTTCGAAAGAGTCAACACAAAATTTATATATTTGCATTCAAGACTTGTTCTCAGCACAATTGCAACTAGCACATGATGTAGGTGGCACTCACAACGAGAATAAGGCTTGGACCACTATTTAGAGGTAATTTTAATGTAAACAGTTCCTATTTTGTATATAGTTCATATTTTCTTATTCTCCCTTAAAATAGGAAATTCGATATATCATATTCTTAAAATAATAACATAATATAATAAACGCATCATTTTTGAAAGAACTCATTGAATAATTCTATGAGAGTTATCAAATAGTGTACTATTAGTCGAAAGTCAATATCGAAAAAATTAAACTTTATAAAATGTATAATGACAATTTATGCTTTATTTCCCCATCTCTTTCTTAATGCTTCCATTCTTGCTTTCATTTGAGCCTTTTTCTCATCATCCTTCTTGGCTGCAGCATGTTTAGATGACTTGGAGCCTGTTGAGAGTCTTGGTTTATCATTCTTCTCTGGCAGCTTTTCTTCTTCCTTTTTAGTTGAGTGAGTCAAAGCTGTCGACAGCGCTTGTGCCACAGATGATCCGCGTGACTGCGTAATAATATCCAAGCGTGTAGGACTGCTCTTACTATCCTTTGTTGGTGTAAGAATCGTTGTTGTAACATTATTTTCCTTCTCATCCTTGTTATATAACATCTTCATTGGAGAGATCTTCGGTGAAACAGGCATCTCACTTGCCTTATTCATTGGTGACGGTGTGCTAAGGAGGCTGTCATTATTAGGTCTCTTTGAAGGAGTGACAATAGATTCTCTTGGCGAGTTAACAACAGGTGATAACATTTTAATTGGCGACTTCACAATTTTTACAGGACTCTGCTCTTCTTTTGGTAATGCGCTGATAACTAATTCATTGGAATTGATGGACTTGCGCGATGATCTCTTGTTTATAGTAACTTTTTCATCATCAATAGCTTTATCATCAATTTTAGTTGTTTTCAGTGTCTTAAGGATATTCTGTTTGATTGAAGATGCCGGCTTTGGTTCATCATTAACAAAGGATGATCTAAATGACTGCTTTTCTTTTTGCGGACTCAATATTTCAGACATCTCAGTCAATTTAGATTTAGAATTTGGTGAATTTCGCATTATTGAAGAATTGTTATCATCAAATGTTGAGTTATTCCTCTTCTTTGGAGTTTCGTCTCTTGTGAATTGAGATTTAATCGATGGCCTCTTTGATGTTTCTTCGTTTTTAGCAGAAATCGGTTTCTTTGATATCGTTGTAACCTGTGGTGCAGATTTCTGGTCAATTGCTTGAATAGCAGTTTGAACTAATTGAACTCTAATATCATCTTTCTTCTGCTTCGATACAGAATTTTGAATTGATGGGAGTTGAGACTGAATGCATTTCTTGGATTCTTCAAGTTCTGTGGCTTCTCTATCAATAACTGAAGAGATCAAAACCACAAAAGCCTTTGCAAAGAATGATGTTGCAGTAACAGATTCAACAGTTTCCATTGAGCGCAAAAGCGAAACAAAACTCAAAGAAGCGGGAAGTTTCTCAAAGAGTTTATATATAAGAGAATTGATCATTTGCGCGACACCATCAATTGCTTTAAGAGATCTGTTGAAGTATGTTGCAGCAAAACAGATTGATACTAATTCTTCCTGCAATGCATCATTTGTAACATCAAAGCGTGAAGTTATCTCATGGAGAACATAAAGGGCGTGTTTGATAATTCCATAGTTTGCCTCTGTTTGCCTCAATTCTTTGGAAAGTTGCTCCACAATAATTTGAGCCTGTGGTTCAACTGAATCTGGATTTATACTCAACTGCTGAACAAGTGTTCTCAGGATATGCGCTTTATCAGCTTGTGATAAATCACTGAAATTTTCAAAAAAAACTTCTCCTGATGTGTTGATTGGAATAAATGGCATCAAGAATTCAATTTGTTCCTTTGTGAATGAATTGAACAAATTTGTCTTTTGCTCTTGAGTCATATTATTCGCTATAAGTGCTAAAACACCCCCACATGCAGCAGAAACGCCAACTTCGTTGCTGTTTGCAAATCCCATTAATTCGAAGAAAACTTCTTTGTTTGAGGAATTTTCACCAACGCAAAGCTGAAGCTCGGAGAAGATATGTAACAAAGCTTGCGTTGAAGCACCAGGAATGCAAGAGCGGAGACTTAATGAGTATTCATTGATATCAGAATTCAAACGAATATTAACCAAAAGGTCGAGAACGGAATCAACAATCTGCTGTGATTTATTATCGATAGACCAAAGAATCATTGGAACGATCATATCCATTTCTTGTGAAGTGATAAGATTGCTTTCATTATAGAGCTTAGAGATGAACTGAACACCATCCAAAACAACTTTGATGTTCTTATCAAATAACTTGATTATAAACCATCGCAAGAATATATCTGAGCAGTTGTAAAAGTTTGATTCGTTTCCTTCGAAGAATTGAGTCATTTCTTCCAGAGCCTTTAACTGTTCATTCATTTGGTTGCTAAAGAGCTTTGTTGTGAAAGATGGAGGCAAATGAGTGCTTGCATCGAGTTTGCATTTATCGCTGAAAGGAACAATGTTTTGCTTATTGTTAATGAGAGCTTGTCCAATCTTTACCAATAATGCAAGTCTCTTTTGCTTCTTGGATGCTGTTGCTTGTGTGAATCTTGGTGTTTCAACAACAGGTTTTTCTTCCTTTTCCTTTTCTTTTTGGATTATCATTGAAGATTCGTTTTGATTCTTTTCCGTTGACTTTGCTTTCTTCCTCACCTGCCTTGTAATTGGCGATGATGGAATCTCTTTGACTGTCTTTGCAAGATTCTCTTCCTTCGGTTTTGGAGGAACACCACACATATCAAGAATCTTTTGCGCTTCTTTTCTGACATTTGCAACTTTGTCGTTCATAAATGGCTGAACAATGACTTTCAGCTTTTCTATATCTGGTGGAGTGAAAGTGCTGAAGTTGCTCTCCATCCATGCAAGAGAAGTCAGTCTCGATCCTGTGACAAACTTGGCATCAGTGGAAATTTTTGTCAGCGCATCAATAAAAGGTGTAGGGCCACTTTTTGGAAGAAATGCATTGATTGTGGCTGTTACAATATCTCTGTTATGCTCACTGAAATCTGTCCATCTCTGGACAATGTATGGGGCGAATGTTCGAGCATACTTTCCAAAATCACCATCAGCTTTTTGAGCAATTCTTGCTAATGTCGAAAAAGTGTTAAGAATGATTCTGTCGCTTTTTGTCATATAATCTTTGAAAAGCGACATAACTGGCCCAAGATCGCTTGTCATGATGTACGGCATCTCAGCTATCGCACCATCTATCGTCTTGAAGAATTCATCAAAATCTTTGAACTTTTGAGCGCTTGCAGCAGCTGCGAGAACTTCAGGAGTAATGACATTTGAAATTTTCGCCTTTTGAGCATCTTCTGCAGCTTTTTCTTTATTAAGCTGTTCATTCAACTTTGCGAGCTCTTCAAGTGCATTGACGTTGCTGGTCCTGTAGAACCTCTTCGTTGGTCGTGGAAGATTTTTAGACACCTTAAATTCCTCATTTAAAAGGTTTTGCACAGAGTTTGGAAGCGTTTCTAGCTGCTTCTGGAATGTTTCTCCAAGTTCCTTGTATATATATGATGATATTTTGATAGCTTTGCTCTTAACATCTTTGTTTGTATTCTCTAATAATTTGATCAAAACAGGAAGAAAGTTTTCAATTGAAATATTTCCAAGACCAAACGTTTCTACGATTCCAAGGATAACTTCTAGTGCCGAATTTTGCGATTTTGCGTTCTTTATTGTGTTAATTGCAGTACAAGCGTGAAGGAGAACGAATGATGGACAAATTGCTTCAGCAATCATTTCAAGTAGCTCTGATGATGGCTTTTTAAGTGCTGAATCAGAAAGTTTTTCAACTAAAAACGTAATTATTATTGCAACTGTGGATTTCTTGATATTGTTTGATTTTACAAGTACAGTCCTGAAAATATCAATGAGCATGCTATTAACGCCCGAAATTTTCTCTTTCCAACCAATTATTGCTTCAATTCCTTTATAAACAGCGTCTGCATTTGAATCAAGATCATATTCTTTGCTCAATATCGTTTGCAATGCATTGAGTCCTTTAATTTTGTTCTTGAATGCTCTTGCCTTTAATAAATTGAAATCGTTACCAACAAGTAGACTTAATTGCTTTGTTGCAGAATCTTTCGATATTGATATCTCACCGCAGTTGTCTGGTTCGTTATCTTTCACGAATTTACGCTTGTTGAGCGTTAATGATAAAATCATTGGAACAATTTCCTCTTCCTCGACTTGCATACCTCCATTGGGGTCTGCAAAAGCCTCTGGAGGCAAATTGCTTAAGTCATAGTCCTTTTCTGGAACTTCATCTCCCATATTTATAAATTTTAACAAAATTTTTAAACGTTCATTATGCTTTCGGACTTTTGACACTTTACGATGTCAGATTTTCTCAAACATTAATTCAATGACCTTCAAATCACTTTCTAAAACAAAATCACTACACAATCATCATTTGGTGTATGAGTATATTCTATTTCAATAACTTTGCTGATCATTTTTTAATCAAAATTATATTTTCGAGATATAATTTTTAATATTCATGTGCTTAATAATGCAAGCCTTCTTTAATTGAGTATTTATTAAATGTGGAGACACAGACATCGCGAAATGCCAATAATATATCAAAAGGAATAAAAAGAATAGCATGTCATGCTAGAGGGCACTCATTTATATATACAAATTGTATGATATTCGAAATGATTGCTAAATTCATCAAATAATGATGAATATGCTCGATTGATTGAAAATATCGTTCCAAAATATTGAATTCATAGGCTTTGTAGTTATAAATTGCAATAAATTCAAGTAATGTATTACAAGGATAAGTCTATAAAGGATGAAAATGAAAAATGGAAAAATGGATTGATCTAAAAATAGGATTTACCATCTCCTGAGTTATGCGCTGTAATGATCTGAAGCAATGTATTAAAATGTCAAGTCTATAAAAGATGAAAATGAAACAGGTAAAAATAATGAAATATAGTCAAGATTCGTCGTAATCTTTTGCCTATCGCATCTAAATAATTAACTGTGAATGTATCGAAGTCCATTGTCCAAACAGTGGCTAATTTAACAAAATGTTGTTTCACTGTCAGTTTCGAACTTTGAGATTATGGGGTTAAATTTATTGCTTGAAAGCAACTGATTGCCTGAATATCAAAGCGGAATTTTAAATACACGAAATTGAAATAAGGTGTGGGAGGAGAAGACAAACTAAACCGAAAATTTTTGGTAAAGTTTGTGTTTTTAACCTTTTCTTGGCCAATAATCAACATCTGGCCTTATAGTAATATAGTCAGATGGGTAATATGTTTGTCCATGATCTATGAGAGTTTGAAGCGATTCTAAAATTTCATCTCGAATCTCGAGAAATCATTAAACTAAAAATATTTATATCAGGAAATATAATTGTTAGGTTATGATAGTGTAGGTGACAGCTCATAAAATAGTGAATTGTGTATTGTAATATTCCCTAATTTCTCTCTCAACAAATTTTAATTCTCGGTGTTAAAATGTGGTATTAACATTGACACATTGAATTTAGAATATATGAAGTATGTGTTATATAAATTCAAATCTATAACACTATATACACCTTCAAGATAATGAAATTAAAATTGCCAATTACATAAAATGTGTGTTATTAAATAATGAATGATGTGTATAGAATATATTGATGGGTGTAAGTTGTATTATCTAGTTATTTATCATTGTTATCACTGTATTGTCGAGATACACTCTAAATTAATATCTCAAAAGTGACTGATTACCGATGTGTTATTTGGAGTGCATCATATCAAGAAGATCATAAGCAGCATATCAGTTATTATACTCATATACTATAGTACTTGCATATACTTTTGCATCGAGTTGTATATTGTTGTTGCCTTTGTATAACTATTTGTGCTAATGTGCATTCTCCCGATGCTAGAATTATTGTGATTGATTAATCCATGAAATTGTGTGTATTTAAGAAGTCTACATGCTATTCAAAGATACCTTATTGCATGCACACAGTTTTTGATGGTTTATTATAATATTTTATGAAAAATATGTAATATCTTATATTCAGAAGAGTGATTGGGGATTACTTAACATGAAATACTAAATTCTAGTGTATGTAGAGCATTTATTTGTCACAAATAGCTAATTATAACATATAATTAGGTTCATCAAAAAAATATCAAATGCAATGTCAGATTAAAAGTAACACTATACTACTCATATGAGAGTGTGTTATTTATGCGCTTTCACAAGCCTTAAGTTCAGAAAAATAAAAATTTATTTTCTCAAGTCTCTTATTTCATAACATATGTACTTGGGTGCATGCTTTCGCATGCTATGTTGAGCAGCCAACATGTATATGGATGTGAATAAGAAAATATTAAAAATATTCACTTAAATTTTGATGCTATTCAGTATATATTATTTTGTATACGTGTGCATCCTTCCTGCACAGAGAAACTTAT
The DNA here is from genome assembly GCA_023091735.1 of Trichomonas tenax. NCBI lineage: Eukaryota > Parabasalia > Trichomonadida > Trichomonadidae > Trichomonas > Trichomonas tenax. The sequence continues at coordinate 35,892 of JALKBU010000281.1, forward strand.
CAGAAACAGCGTAAATAGCAAAAATGCTTGTGATATATAATTTTGACAATGTAAAGTAATTGCTTCAAAATGTCAAAAAAACAAAAACAAAAAATATATTTTTAACACATGCACATATTGTAATGCACATTTGCCGGCTAATTATATAAAAATTAGTCTTTTTTATTAAGTTTTTAATACTGATTATTTCAATATTGACGACATAGATTAATAAGCATAAGTAGAATTCATGCATACACACTGGGCATATTTTATCGCCTATCAAAAGTATCAGAACTCTATTTAATATTATCAAACGAATGAAAAATAACTATAAACAACTATATTCATTCTCTGTTGTTCTCCTGTGTATGCAGAAGGATAAAATATATTGAATTATAGATGTTTCTGTTAAAATAAAGCAAAATTGCATGATTCTGTAATTTTTGAGCTACCCTAAAGCTCACAGTAACTCTGTTGATCATCCATTCGCGCGCAAATCAACAAAATGCTATAAAGTAGCTTAGAAAGCAGATATTATAATCAAATATTTTTTTAAGATCAAATATCATTGAAAATGACGTGCTTCTTGCCCACATCATACAGAACATCGCTACATTGAAGAAAATGGGTAGGAAGCACGTCTTTCTCAATGATATTTGATTATGAATTATAGCTGGACGCTCCATTTCATTATGGAGGGTATTCATCGAATGAGTGTGATCTGTCGATGTAATTTTAGTGTTTGCTGGTGCCAGAAGTCGATAATTTATCCAAAAAATATAAATGCCATCAAAAATGATCAATTTCTAGTAAAAACTCTCCAGAACAGCAATTGTCTGAAGAATTTGTGCCAGAAATTGATCATTTTTGATGGTATCTATAAACGGAGAATTATAAATCGACAATAACTTTAGTTGTCTAATAACATGATAAGCTTGTGTACATAAGCTATCTGTTTGTCATGTTATCAGACAACTAAAGCGAGTAATGTGGATCGATAAATGGAGTATATGGATTTATCGCATTTTCTACGACTCTCTGAAGTTCACGCATAGTCTTGTGTCTTAGGAACTTCAGAGAGTCGTAGAAAATGTAGATTTGTAAAAGGAAGTCGAACTAGCTAGATCTGAACAAATATCGATGACATCAACTATTGCATTCTTTGCTGAGAGAGGATATGTTGACTCTATTCATCGCTGAGAGAGAATTTACTATTGTATTCTTTGCTGAGAGAGAATTTACTATTGTATTCTTTGCTGAGAGAGGATTTGTTGATTCTTTTAATCGCTGAGAGAGGATTTGTTGATTCTATTAATCGCTGAGAGAGGATTTGTTCAATATATTTTTCTCTGAGAGAGGATTTACTGAGTGGACGAAAAATGTCACTTTTGATTTTTCCGCTGGCAATCTCTCACAAGCATTAATTAATGCTCAATGCTTGATTTTTACACTAAGTATGAATGCTTGCATCAACATAGTGAACTTGATAAGAATTTGCACAAATTGTCACGATAAGAGATAATTGATTAATTGTTCGGACATTATTCGTTTGCAATTCAATGTGAATTCAAGATTTCCCGTTCTTCACTTTGCCCCAACGTATTGAATAATAACTCAAGGCATTCAACACCTCATCATTTTATATTGATTGTTTATTAAATTTTTGCTTTTTTTAATTATTGAATTTATACGCAAAAAAAGATTATGCTTCGATAAAATAAATAATGTGTTAAAAATAATTATAGCTAGGCACACACAATCCTAAATACTAACTGAAATAAAACATATATAAATTATGCATATGCGACGTAAGAAATGATGCAGTCATCAATGCATGCATAAGCTATATCAAATTTAGCACTCTAATGCAAAAAAATATCGTAAATTTGGTCGAGTAAAGATTTTTGGATATATATCGTACTGCAAATGACGTAAAATCCATTCTCATCTTAATGGAATGCACTTCATTGGATTTAAACTGATAAATTCGTCGAATAAAGGAATTTAATTTGAATTACTTCGTAATTATGAAACTAAATATAACTGCATTGTGCTTGAGTGCATACAATGAGTGATATAAAGTAAAAGCGAACACTATTTCTTGCATTCTGCATTTATTTCTTCAAATACGATTTATATCTCGGCTATGACAAGGCGATAACGTTGTTGATCTTATTATAAATTGCATCCACATTTTTGGTCAGTTGTTCAGTTTGGCGTTTCTTTGATTGCTCTAATAGCTTAAGATTAGATCTATCAAGCTTATTCAGTAGCATTCCTAATTTGTCATTTAATAAGGCTTTTGTTTCGTTATCATTTATCGAATTCTGAAGTTTCATAATTTCAGTGTTGCTTGCTACAGCTATTTTATTATCATATTCATCCTATGCCTTTTGTTGTTTAATTTCCGATTCAAACTTTTCATTTAATAATGTTGCCATGCGATCAGCGTATTGTTTTTCGAATAATCTATATTGGTAATCAGGCATACTCTTAATAATTCGATCTAAATAATTGTTATATTGTGCCTTTTGAGCTTCTATAAATCTCTCCTCTGTTTTATTTTGTGCTTCTAGAATGGAAACTTCTGCTCGACGTTGTTTTTCAATTTCAGCCATTTCACTGTTGTATACGGAATCGAAATCAACATTAGATATCTGCGCCTGCTTTAATGAATAAAGTTTATTTTTCAATTCCTGATTTGACTTATTCATCGTCTCCAGAATTTCATTTTCTGCTTTCAATCTAATTTCCTCTTTAACCTTTGCCTTATAATCTGGACTTTCGTAAATTTTCTCTTTTGCTGTTTGTTCTGATTTTTTCTTTAGGTTCTCTTCGATACTTTTATCTAATGGAGCAAATATATCTTTCTTATATTGTAAATCGGCTAGTTCATTTTGTTTATCTTGTTATTCTTTACTTTAGTAAATTTTCTTCTTAGCCAAAATTTCTGCATTTTTCTTTTTCTCTGCCACAATTTTTTCATCAAGATCGTTATATGTTGAATTTAAAGCTTTTTGATATTCTAATTCTTCAATATGTTTTCGATATCCTTCTGATTCCACTACACTTTTTTGTTGTTCCAAAGCTGTATTTTTATCACGCAATTTTCGATTTTCATTACGCAATTCTTCATGTTTCTTAAAATTCGCATCATTTTTGAGAGTTTGTTCGGCTTCTCTATTCTGAGTTGCTAACAATCTATTCTGAGCTACTAAATCTGCCGTTAAGTGTTTCGGATCTTGATTCATATTTTGCCCCGGGATAACTTAGGCACCCCCTGCTGTTAGTGATGGAGGTAACATCCCCATTTTTGCTAAAAGAGCCCCTCGTAAACCTCCAACTGCTTTTTGTGCTAAAGCAGGGTTCATCATAGCAGGGTTAAGTAAGGGGTTGGTTAAACCCTTTTGTTGAATAGCTGATTGTTGTGGCATTTTTACGATTGGATGCTTTAAGGTTTTCCTCTTATCGAGTTTATTTGTACGTTTCTTCAATTTCTTTACCGGCATTTACACAAAAATAAAAACAATGTGAATCTCAAACCTTAAAATCGATGAGATCCTAAACGTCTGGCTCTACGGGCGTGGTTCATTTCAACGGCTCTTGTATACACTAATTCATACAAACGATTACTTTGGGAATAGAAAGCATAAGCCTGATCAACGGTACCATTGGCTACATCGGCGTAATAATTATGATAACCGACTTCAGGATTTGTGTACTGTTGTTTAACTTTCATAGCAGCATACCATGGCGGTAAACCTAAAGCAGCATCTGCTTGTTGTGACGATATCATTTCCACTTTTGGTCCTGCCAAGCCATATCCGATTTGAGCCTGTTGAACTTTAACGGCATTTGGAATTAGTTCTGTATTTGGAGTAGCAGCATAACCTATAAAATGGTCAGCTGGTTGATCATTTACGGTAGCTTGTTGCATTTTGATAGTAATAAAACGATCATGAATATAACCTTTTAATATTTTCAGGCATTTTTGAGGGTTTTTTTGGAGCATTAATCAAAATATCAACAGCGCACAGAAACAGGTAAATAGTTCCTAAAATAATCGCACCGATCTCGATGATGAGTGTCATATTTCGGATAAAATAAAAGCAACGAAATAAAAAAAATATCCTTATCAAAATTTTGAATAAAAAATTGGATAATTTACCCATTCAAACAATTGAGGTCGTAAAAATAATGCTATCAAAAGCATGTTAACGTAAAAATATATCTCAGAGATATTTATTTTTGACATGTAATTTTGTTACATTGTCTCTGTCACTTTTCAGGATTGTCACCTTTTATTCCCTTGACATGTAAACCTGTTAAATTGTCAGATATTATCCTGGTCACTTTTCCTGTAACATCCCCAATGTTATCACCGGTAAAAAACACCCCCCTGGATTCCCAGTAACCTGGGGCGGAGCCTAAATGAAATTATAACCGGTGTATGGACCAGTAATAAAGCTTGTTACATTTGTTACATGTAATTTAATAAACTATTTAGGATATTATATTGGTCTTAATTTCAGATGTTACAGGTAACAAAGTAACATTATATTATCCCGGGGATAGCCCCTGAAATATTTTCCTGGCAAAAGCTAGAGGCCGAAGGCCGGCAGCTTGCCAGTTTTTTTTTTTGAAATGTATAAGCCATTAACACCAAATCCAACTCTAATGATTACATCCGAAGCTGATCTTTTTCATTTTTATCAAAATTGCACTGATATTTTACATAAAGATCAGTTAAAAAGACTATATAGTACAATAGTTCTTTATGATCCTATGCCCGAAGAAATAGACAGATTTCTAAATTCTGACGAATTTTGTTTTCTTATATCTAATACAATTTCCACACTTATTTCAGAGCCGGATTACACCACCGTGGATTTGTTTTTCACAATCTTACATACAATAAGTATCGATCAGCTACAAGAATTTGGTATTGTTATCACAGTAATAGAATAGTGGGACAAAACACAACACATCGAAAATATGCAGCCTTTTTTGGAAGTAATACAGCAATGGCTTGAATTCGATATGTTAAACGAAGAAGAAAAACAGTTAACTTTACAAAAATTAACTGGCATATACATTTGTTTATGTGATACCTACAAAGATGACATACCACCGGAGGTTGAAAGAGTAATCAATATAATAAAACATATGATTGGCATATTCCTTTAAAAACATTTTAAATATATATATATAAAATTAATTGGAGATTTATCGATATAAGAAAATGTCATGAAAGAGTGGCAAGTAATCTTTTAACAAAATATGTATTTTATGCTTAAACAGTCAATTGAAATCATTAAACAATCGTAAGAAATCAACAAACAATCACAATACGTCATCAAACAGTCACAAGAAGTCAATAACCAATCACGTTTTTTGTGTCGTTGTTTGTTAGGAATCTTGCTTTTCCTTGAATACCTCTCCATCTTCGAGATGGGCAGGGGAAAATTGCAAGGCTCAGCTTCATGACGTAATAAGGAAGGTTTCTTACGAAGAATCGAGATTTGATTATTCCATTTCTTCTTTATTTTCTTTGTTTTGTGAGAGAGGACGCCTACAGATCAGACTCTAGCTTGAATGGAGATGATTCTCTCCCGTCTTGTTGTGTCGCCAATAACTAAAACCTGCAATTTTGTCCATTTTGCTTTATTTTCTTTTTGAAATGTTTATTTTTATTGCATACATTTTTTCATTTTTTTTATCAAAATTCTGTTTTTTTTTTTTCAGACTTTTTATTATAAATAATATAACGATTTTTATAGTGCATTATAGAGTATTTTAGCCCTGCAATCTTTCTATTCATTAAAAGTAGAAAACCAGATTAGCTCCCCCTCAAGATTTCAGGGTTAGGGGCTTCAATCATGTAAACTACACAATTGGATGGACTTTAGATTTTGCGGGCACTATAAGCCCAAATAGCGGGAAATGTCGAATTCTGAGTAATAAATCCGAACATAGATCTGATGATAGACCCACTTCCACTTTAAAAAAGGATTTATAATTTTGGCGGTTTTCTAGCTTCGTTATGTCTGAGAACCCGCTCCAGCAAATAACATCCAGCATCGAAAATGCGAACGCTGAGTTTGAATTGGCGTGGTCGAGTGTCCTTGAGCTCTCCAAGTTCATTAACGCAGAGGAGGACATTACAATTACATCTCATAGATTGTTATCTTATAATCCTCAGAACAAAATTGTCTCATCAACAAACAAAAATCTTAGCAACGCTGTAAACATCATTTGTAACTTCGTAACAAGCAAAATAGATCACGTCAATAAAAATCCTGAAGATTATAATTCCTGGTCAACTCTCGCTAAATGCTATCTTATGTTAAGCGACTTTCCCAACGCATACACCTGTGTTGCCCATGTTATTAAGCTCAATGAAGGCTTTCAGGATCCAACATTTTGGTACGTTGCTGGAATTGTTTATCAACACTTCAATTATCATCAGGAAGCCCTCAGATTTTACAGAACGTCTCTTCAATTAGAGCCACGTGCGCCACATATTGGAGACTTAAACTTCAGATTAGCGATATTATATAGATCATTAAATAAACCTGACGACGCACTTCCATTATTCAAACAGGCCCTTGACAGCCTCCCACATAATTTAACAGTAGACGACATCAAATTCCAAATCGCTTTTACATATCAAGTTCAAAAACAAACAGAGCGCGCCAATCAAATATACAACGAACTCCTCAGAGCACACCCACGCTCGCTGGAGCTAAATCAGCAGTACGCGTGGTTCCTTTCACTCAGTTCGGACCCTCGCACACTCGATCTAGCAGAACATATCGCAACAGAGGCACAGGATCAGTATCCTAACGACCCTGTCCTCAAGTTCGCCCTCGCGTGCATCGCCCTGCGCCAGCAAAATACGACAGAAGCTTACAAGAGGTACAGAGAGTGCTTACAGACATGGAGCGATTCTCCGCTCTTCTGGTGCGGCCTCGGCATCCTCTATTTGAAGAATGAGCAGTTCCAGGACGCAATCGTCGCCTTCCAGCGCGCTTTGTTCCTTAGGTGCGATATTACCGAGGCGTGGCTCAACTTTGGACTTATTTTCCAGCGCCAGAACCGCCACGACGAGGCTCTCAAGATCTACCAGACAGCTCTCTCTAACTGCAACATGGCACATCAGATCCAGGACAGAATCAACGCGATAAAGAATTCTAGATCGGCCGGAACAATGGTTCCTAACTACGAGATATGCGAGATTAACGGCGACAAGCTCGTCACGCAGGTCGCCGAGAAGGTTTCCTTCGACTACTGCGCGGACTTACCGAACTTATCCGTGAAGGCGATGAGAGTTCCACACGAACACGAGGCAGCCTTCGAGCTCGCTCTCTCAGCTTTGTACTTGCCACATGCGTCAATATTCTGAATATGATAATGCTTATTTGCTAAACAATATACTTTATTAGAATTCTAATAACACATTTTATTGATTCCCACAAAGCTTTTCATTTTCGATGAAGACCTCTTTAGAAAGGTTTTTGGATCTTTGGACTGATACCATTGTTATAAAAATCTGACAGCAAAGTGAGCCAACATTGAAAGATTTATTTATTTTTCGTAATTAAATTTATCGATATATTTTATTTAATCAAGAATAGACAGTTTGCAGATAAAGGATCTTAATATAGTTTAAGCTTAGCAATTGTATGTCATCCAAAAAGATTATTATGCAAAAAAAGTTCAATCCTAAATTAATTTTGTCCTGAAGATATTGCAAAGCCTATGATGTTGCACGCATATTACATTCATGTTGTAGATGCATATACCAGTAAATACATTGCAAAATCGGAATTTTTGATGATATATCGACCGAAAAATGATACATGAGGCTTCTTTAGCAGGATGCAGCAGTTGCTTTGATGCGCATTAATGTGTCCCGTGTTAAAGAAGCATAAGACATTTTTTATCAAGATGAATTTATTGGTCCATTTTCCGACTATGATAGAGCCAAAAAGATCATAATGATGCTTAATTCTGATTTTCAAACATTATTTACAAAAAGTATAAAAATATTATTTAAAAATTTGATTTTGAGAGTGTAAAACAGTAGTGGTTGTGTGTGAAAAGGTTTATTTTCTCTAATGAATCAGTAGATTGAATTCATTTATTTCTTCTTGGCGATCTTCTCGGAGTAGAAAGCGAGTTCCTCACCCTCAAGGATGTAGCCATCAGCGCGGCCGCACTGACCTGGGCGGGATGTGATGACAGCGAGGAGACGACCCTGGTCGAACTCAGCGATGAGCTCTGGGGCGACAACACCACCGTCCTTGTTAGCTGCCCAGCGCTGTGTCATCTTGTCTGTGACCTTCTCTGGCTTGACGTACTGGGACTTGCCGAGGGCCTTGCCAAACTGGCGTTCGTACCACTGCTTGAATGGAGCAGCATCGATGGAAACGACGGAGCCACGAGCAAGTGTGTTTGTACGGACGAGATCGTTGTCAGCTGGGTGGTATGAAACGTTAAGAATACGTGTCTTGCGTGTACAGTTCTCAGAGGCCCAAGCGAATGTGCCTGTCTCAAGGCGGAGAGCACGCATCTTAAGGTTGCCACCACGAACGCGGACGGCGTGGATTCTCTTCTCACCGATACGTGTCTGGGCGGATGGACGGCCGGCAAGGAAATTACGCTTCTTACGCCAGGCGGATGAGCGAGCGCCGGACTTTGTGTGCTTAAGGTCTCCCATACGTGTGATACCCATTTTGCGAAAGGTCGGACCAAAAACCGCCGAAGCCGCAAATGAAGACCAAAAAGTGTCAATATTTGCCAAGTAAGCATTAGAAATGTCACGTAAATTTATATATGTCAATTATTGAATCGCACATATTGCACTGTTGTGATGCTATTATACACTTAGCATGTGACTGGCATTGATATTATATAAATAATTTTGCAATATCTATTAATGTTATATAGTTTTTAATATATTGGGTGAAATACCTATATTTGTGCCCAAAACATTGATATCTGACTTCATCATACAAATAATTATAATTATGTTCATGCGATAATTCATTTCATATACGTGCAGAATCCAGATATCAATGTTTTGTGCACAAATATAATCAATTTTTTAAAACATGGCCATTTATCGGTATTTTGCATGAAGCATTTATACATTGTTATCTTAATAGGCAGCGTGTACAGACTTCGTGTAAAATATCAATAAAAAGATATGTTTACTTCTCTGATTGCAAAACATTGTAACATCTTTCCTTAGATTGCATATGAATATGCATTTCTAGTCTCTGTCACACAATAGAATCACTTCCAAGCAGCAAACTCACAAAAAACTCGACAATTTTGATTTTTTTAAAGGTCATCATGCAGAATGGCTCATTGCATATGACAGAACTGCAACCATATGTAGTGACTCATTTTGCATGATGATCTTGTAAAAGCTTTAAAAATATGAAAAACTTGATGCAATGTTCCCAAAAGGTGATCATGGATAGATAGCTATTTGCGAGCAGCATTGCAGCGAGAAAAAAATAGGTTTCTCAAAGAAAAAAGTCATTGAAATTTCGATGATTTCCAAATTTTTTTTTCAATATCATCATGAAAAATAACCCACTTCATAAGGGAAGCGAGGAATCCTATCCAGTGATCCATTTTTCATGATGATTTTGCTCAAACCAAACAATTGGTGAAACTCAACGAAAACAGATGGTTTTCTTGAGGCAATTCTGATCACAATGGTCAATGTTGTTCACGCAAGGCCACTTGAGAACATAATTGTCTCATGAAAACCATGAATTTGTTATGAACCGGTTTGACAAAAACTTATTACGTGTAGAATTGTAATAAAATCTGACACGTAAATTATCGGACCATGGACGTAAATACTTTTTGGACTGTCCAACGACACTCAGTGAAACACTTAATAAGGCTCAAGGATGTACAACTGATTATCAGTTAATGTCAAAACAGCTGACACACTCTCTGAGATTCTTAATTTGTTTATCATTCCCGAAGGTGAAGGTTCTTAGGCATGTTTTTATCTAAGCTTGGCCATATACTTTCTATTTTCCATTTATGGACAAGAGTGAATCATTAGGAGTGGACGCACTTGTCAAACTTAATGGTTTTCATAATTGAATTCGAGGGATCTTTATCAAAGTAATTGTCCAGGGTTTTTTTGTAGGTAATATTTGGAATAAAAACCTGGGCAAGTGGTATTGTGTTAAAATTGTTGGTAAAGTCAGTCCATCATTTCAAACATATGTTACATATGTAACAGAGAAATCGGATGTTAGCTCAGCCCCAGGATTCCTAAAAAAGCTCAAAAACAGCTTCTAATGTGACTTAAAATCGCCTGCATGCCTGATCGTATTTGATGTTTCGTAAGTTTTTAAAATGTTTGATGGCATACTGATGGCACTGTCGTCCCACAAGTATTGGGACCAATATGGCTGATCCACCAGCCTGTGGGCTGCGCTGTTGTTGCTGTTGCATGAGAAAGGAATCAAATAATGAAAATTTATGATGAATCTTTAGTAATATGTTATAAAAGTGCGAAATTTATAAAAATGTAATTGCTAATCAAATAAAAGTCTGATAAATATGTTCGCAAAATATATGCAACCCGAGAGATAAGCGATGCGCAATTCCTTAAATGGAAAGAAATATGGCTAAATTACGATGTTTTAGCCCATAATGTTAGAAACCCATTAGCATCAACAAATAATTGTACTGAAGGAAAGCACAGGAACCTCAAAACTTTCATGAAGACGGCAAATAATAATCCACATGGTTTTTGCGTCATGTAGGTGAAGATTTGGTGAAGTGCTCAAACCAGTCACTTCTACCATCGAACTCAAACGCCAAACGTGTAGTGCATGGAATTGGTTCCGGCGTGAAAAGTGAAGTGAAAGCGATACCTTACGTGTCAGAAAAGTGAAATTTTGATGAGCGTGATTTTAATGAGTTTTCACGGATGGTATGAATCTTATATGCCATCAATCCAATATGCTTGGCAACAAGACTCAGACTATCGATTAAATCTCAAGAAATTATACGATTGATTCAAAAAAGAAGTTAATTAACTTAATTTCGAGAGGAATGATGTATCTATTTCAATGTAGAAACTTTCATATTGGATGAATAGAATGAAGCGTCCTGTGATGCTCATCCTCACTGTAGTACAAGAACTTGCGGATGAATAGAATGTCATCTCTGTCAGTGATATCAAGACGTCTGAGAGCATCTGCAAGTTTTGCCGAGAATGACACCGAGTCCACGAGATTGTTGTCGCCTGGCGTAATCTGCGTATATCATAAGCGTGTTGAGTATGTCTCGTGCTGACTTTTGCTTGTCAAGGCCTATGTAAGGTCCCTTTTTGTAGAAGGCAATGATTGTATTCTTCTTGGCTTCGACTGGGTCTCGTGGTGTGCCTTCTGCGAGCAACTGGATAGACGTAGTGGTTTCGATTTGAACAATTTGCTTGTTGGACAAGCGGCTGAGACTCGAATTACGCTGTGGAAGAGAATGGAATAAGAAGTCCTTAATGTTTGCGTCAGATTCGATTTTTATGAGTGGATGTGGTTCTGAACCTTGCATGAAATATTTGTTGGTGAATGAATGACATGTCAGATTGAACGAAGGCTTCATTCATTTACAAGTCAAAACCCTCAAAATTGAGAACTTTATGAATGAAGACTTGATTCTTACATGTCAGATTTGAATGAATTATTTGTTCATGAATGAATGATTCCTTCATGCATGATTGATTGATTCATTCTATATATCATAGCGGATATACGTTATGGTCCAACGGTTTGCCACTAAATGTCCAAGCGCGCTCCAGAAGCCATCCCGATAGAAGACGTGGAAGCAGTATCCCTGAAGCCCAAGAAGATTAAGAAGACGCCAGCCCCAGAGTTCAGTTCCAGCACCGAAGAGAGTCCCAGCGAAGAAGAGGAAAAGAAGCCAAAGAAGAAGTCAAGGAAGACGAAGAAGAGCATAGAGATCGATGCCATGATGAAAATGATGCAGGCCCAGCAGATGCAGTTCCAGGAGGCTCTCCAAAAGCTCCAACGCGAGTACATAACCTACAAACCCCGAGACGACATCGATGACCTTGCGTCGGAGAGTGACGGCCGCTCCACAGGCAGCACAAGGACAACGCCATAGATGCCGGAGGACGAAAACTACCTCACGAAAGGCCAGCAACTTTTCGTTCTGAACTAGTTCACGATCCCAATGTTGCAGCACATGTGGACTCATAAAGGTCGCTACCCAACTGGCTCCATGAAACATGACCTCGTCACCTCCGCTGTCTCGTTTCCTGTTATCGCTCCATGACTCTATTCTACTACCTAGTCGGAAGCAGGAGCAGGAAGAGCACCTACTGATTGATTTGTTCAGCGATCTAAGCTCAAAGAGTTTTATACCTTGGTGAAATAAAAAGTAAATTTTATTCTTAATTATTTGGCAACTTGCCGACTGCATGCACTAGAGCTGCAAAGCTTTCTTCAATCTGGTTCGACGGCGACGAGGAGGTGCAAGGCAAAAAGTTCTGTTCTCCTTTGGAAGGAGCTCATGAGCATTGTAGTTGAAGTTCTGGATTCTCTCGTTCGGCTCGCCATGATTCATGAACATCCAGAACTTGGGTTCGAGCGGTCGCGCCTTTGATTGTTGCTCATTTGATTTGACAATGTAAATTAATTACATGACAGGATCAAAAAAATGGGCTATGAGGAAGACGTCAAGTTCGTTAAAGAGAGGATCCAGATGTTGACGATTTCAGTCATGCTCTTCTTCTTCATGATGATATTCATGTTCATTGTTGTTGTCTGCATGGCGTGCAGAACAACACAACAGTAAGCTCCTCCGAGGTATTACGAAGAGGCAACACCACCAATACCAAAGGAGAACAAGCCCAGTGATGCCCTTTCGAAGCTTATGGAGTAAATTTCGCTCCAAAGAGGAAAACATTTATTTTGCCAAATAAATTCTTTTTTCTTTTTTTATAAGTCAGAACCATATTCCTAATGAGCGACAAGCCATTGTACGAGAAGAAGTGCGAGGCAGCTGGAATCACCAAGCTTGAACTTCAGCTTGCCATAGCAACGGTGAAGGAGGCGAAAACCCTCCAAATAGCCTTCAAAGAACTTGAGGGGTTCAGGGCTGTAACCGAGATAGTCCAGCAGAGTGACGACGAGGACAAGGAGATCAAGAGGCAGCACATGAAGACCTTGGACCTCTTGGAGGTCATTGTCCTCAAGAGATCCAGAGAGGAAAGAAACAACTGGGACCAGAACCAGATACAAGAGTAAGCTAGCCCACTATCTGAACACACCTACGACTAAACATTCCCTTCTACATTATTTAAACTTATTTCTACATGTGCTAATGGTGTTTGAACCAAAAGGAACAATTTTGGCTCATGATCGCCCAACATTTGCTTCAGCTGGGCAATTCGAGCAAGAATGTCTATATTACTTACATCTTCCACTATAACAATCTAGTCATGGACAACTTTCAAGGTTGCTGATATTTTTGTCATGTAAAAATATTGTAAATTATTTTATTTGTCAAATGTTATAAAAATAAAAATATACTTTTTTTAAAAAATTCTTTAATAAATTTAAAAATGAATGCTAGACAACTTTTATTCGCAATTAAGCAGCAGCGATTAAACAAAGACAAACTAAAACACATTTTAAACGCCATTGTTGCTAATTCTGCGATTACAAATCTGAGCAAACTACGAAACTCAGTTGCAAACCACTTGACTCCCTACATTATCCCCTCTGGAAGGGATTTATTTTTATTTCATTGATCAATGGGCAGGAATGGAGCGTACAAATGCGCAGTTCAATGCAGAATTTGGCAACATGGAATCACAACAAGGACGTACAGCAGTTCCTCAAGATGGCAGGAGTGCCATTAATGCTCTAATGAACATTGCTACACGTATTATCGCGTTCCCAGAGCTGACCCCTTACTTTCCATTAGAGCTTCATAAGATTTGAAAAATGTTTCAATAGTCATTAAGAGCATCGACAACAAGCACAGGAAGGACGAGAAATGGTTAGACTCATACGTCAAAGCAGGAAACAGGCTCATCGAGTTCAAAATCGACACCTATACAGAGAATGATATGGCTTTATTCCTCCGTGAATTCACAAAATGCATGCTTGCATTAATGAAGAAGATTAATACGTTCGATCAGAAGTGGGCGGTATATTACGGCTACGATGACCAGCACAACATTCTCAAACACCTCAGTCAAACGCATTAGGTTCAATGCTCCATCAGTTACTGAATGAGAACTTCATTTCCCAATTGGAAGCAGATGCGAGTAAAGTTGTCGAAAAGGACTACGATTTTTTCATGTGCAAGATTCCGCATCTCACAAGCGTTTGCATCTTTGATTACACTGATTATCCAGAGCTGACAATGAAGCAGGTCAAGCAGGGAACGTTCATCAAGGGCAAGAAGCTTTCCAAAAAAGAAGAAATCATCCTGCAGGCAATGACGCATATGGGAAGGAGAAAGGAGGATGATGAATACTTCAAGGAAGTCATCGAAGAGGGAGAAGCGAAAAAGAGAGCCATGAGAGGAAGAGCTCTGGAATTTCCTCTGCACCAACCCAATCGATCTTGAAAAGTATCAGATCTTCAATGTCATCGACAAACGCACTGGCGATCTAATGACACGCTACAATTGCTTCATCTACTCCTGCATTCAGGCTGGCATTGACGAGGATACAATTAATTTCATGCGCGAAATTGTCAGAGTCAAAACATTTGCCATGACAAAAATCCAGATCATTTCCAACGAGACCGGAATCAAATTTGACATCATTAAGCACAATGAAGACTACAACAATCACACTTACACATTCACGCCGGAAGAAGGAGAGGTCAAGAAACGTGTTAAGTTGTTGCTGTACAAGGATCACTACATGCTCAGCGAACCAGCCCCAATCAGTTGCTTCTTCATCAAGAATTACAAGGATATTATGAAGAAGTGTGCGGGATGGAGCCTCGACAAAATGTGCCTCATCAATCGCAAAATTTGCGACAAGTATGCAATTAATTCCAAAATGCTCACACCGATTGGAAAGTTCATTGATACCCTCTTCGAATGCGACTATTTCGAACCGATTCACAGGTGTGAACTGATCACATACATGACGACATTGTACACAGAGAAATTGGAGCCATTCAATGACTTGAATTACTCGGCGAAGTCCTGCACAAAGAGGAAGGAAGACAGAGGCAACCATGGTGCATCAGGAAGTTCAAACACGAGCACGTATTCTTCGTAGACTTCGAGGCAAGCACAGATGGAAGCCATAAAGCCTACAATATTTGCAACATGGAAGACAACGAGGAGGAAGTTCATTCGATTTGGAGCATCAATTGCGCAATAGTTAGTAATAATATGTAATTACTGAAATCACAAATTATAAAAACAATGATTTATTAATACTAATATTTACGATAGAGTTAGTAATAAGATGTTCGCATCACCCACGACTACGCCGTGGCTTCTGCGAACATCTATTTAAATATATTTACGACAGAGTTAGTTTTAGAAGTTAGGTCCCCTAATATAGAAATTAAATTTTTGAATTTCTTACAAAATCAACGTTAATTTTATTTTGAAATTCCTGACTATATTAAATCTATTCAGTTTTTGAAAAATAATTTATGACTAACTAACTAAGAAAAGAAAGCGAAAGAAATTTATGAAGTAAGAAATTTGAAAATTAATTTTAGTGGTTATGAGAGAAATCTATTCAGTTTTTGAAAAATAATTTATGACTAACTAACTAAAAAAAGAAAGCGAAAGGATTTGAGGGTAAGAAAATTTGAAAATTAATTTTAGTGGTTATGAGAGAAATCTATTCAGTTTTTGAAAAATAATTTATGACTAACTAACTAAGAAAAGAAAGCGAAAGAAATTTATGAAGTAAGAAATTTGAAAATTAATTTTAGTGGTTATGAGAGAAATCTATTCAGTTTTT